>JAKTXC010000023.1:0-134032 GCA_030561445.1 Zygoascus meyerae
GGGGGGGGGGGGGGGGGGGGGGGAGTGGGGCGATGATCCTGCGTAGTGTTGGCGTGGGGAAGCTGAGTAGGGACGTTGGTGTGGATAGTTGGGATGACCGAGGAGCACTGTTGACGATCCCTACTCAGCCGGTGCAGCTCTGGCCGAGCTGGCTGCTTGAACTGCCTCAGCATACTCAACGACTTGCGCAATGAAAAGCATTTTCAAATATTACCCAGAAACCATACCTCAAAACCTTCTTTTTGACAATCCCATGACCCACGCAGCTCACGTCAATTGCGCATTTTGCGAGCTGGTGTGAGATGGGGTGAAGCAGGGTCCCGCTGTTCGTCATTCCCGGTAATTGTGGTTGAGTAAAGTGGAATTTTCGTGCACGCAATTCTTCGAAGTTGTCATAGCAAGTCAAGTCGCATCATTCTCTAAATAAATTATTACGTATCAAAATTTACTTTGAGATATATGGCTTTCATAATGAAAACAACCAAAATACAATATGACGACGACGACGACGTTCTAATGCTGCGCTCCCATAGTGTCGGAGCTTTGTGGGCTACGTATCGGTAGGCTCAGTGTACTCGCGGACCTACCAAACCAAATTGTCACGGGCCATCAAATTTGCGCCTCCGGCTGATTAATTTTATCGAATTGGTTAGGGATCTGACGCCTCAAATCATAAAACACTGCCTTGGATATGCGAGAAACTCAACCAGGAATCTGTTTAGCTTGAGTACCTGTTAGGTAATCTTAGGCTGGCTGAACTAGCGCACAACTTACCACAGGCACCATAGTACATCTCGGCTTCTATCCGCCCTCTAAACTTCTAAACAATGAGCAGACCTCGGATCCCTAGCAAGACACTAATGCTCACCAAAAGTTAAACAATAGAAGGATACAATAAAATATTATAACCACAATCAAAGCTAGTCATAAAGTTAGCATCGTATTATTTCAAGCTGACTTTCACGCCCATTCCACGCCCATTGCTATCCTTAGTGGCACAGTCAACTCCTTCCAAGCCCATTATTGTTGTACGGGGTTTAGAGCTCATTACTCTAACTTTAGAAACAACGGTTATGGAACTTATACTCCCAAGGAAATGCACTGCACCCAAAAATTGAAAAAATAGCTAATTGATAATAAATTCACAGATACTTGATACCAGATACTATGACTGTTGGACACATTGAGCCTGATTTGCAGCGGTTATACCGCTCAAATTGCAATTTTACTCCATCCCAGCTCAAGCATCGGAATGATCTTCTCCAGAAAAAATATCGGCTCCTCGATGTGATAAATAAATTAATGATGCCGTTCTTATTCAATTGTGTTATGCGGAGCGGAAGGGGGCAGCTCTCCCGATGCACGAAAACGTGCCTACAAACAGGCCAGCCATTAAACCATTCAACAAGGCAACGTGAAACACTTTGGGTTTAAACTTTCCGTTGAATTTTTCACGATGATTCGCTCGTCAGTTACTGGCGCACTGTGTTTGGACGCGTTTGTTTGCTTTCTGTTTGCCCTCAACAGCCTCACAATGCTTTGTTACTGTAACGAGTGATTTGTTATGGCTCCAGAATTCGTGCGTCATGAGTATTTTGGTGCCTTTGGTGAGAATGTCATCCATCTGACCCATTTTTGAGCGTTTTACGATATTGGGACTCTGTTTATCATCGGAAAATATGTGAAAAATGACTAATTCCTTCAAGCCATTCGTAGAATCGTGCGATCGAAACAATTTATGCCACCTTGGAACTGAGCAAGATAGTCCCCCCCGAAGTGCGGTATGTGGCGCTCTTCGTGGTCGACCATGAACGCGATGATGTGGTTGAGCCAGGATGCTCCAAAGCCGACTGCTATGCTTCACCCATCGAAAGCCGAACTTGGGGGTAGATTGCTCACTATATGCATCATTACGCAGATGCCAATGAATGAATAGCAAGTAAAATCAAAAAACTGTTGGAAGCAAATAGTGGAGGAGAAAGTTTTTGGGCGAAAATCACATAACATTACACGATGTTAGCTGAAAGAATAGGGCAAGTTCTTATACTTTCAAAAGAAGTCTAGTTTTCATAGTTAATCGACTGTGTGCTTGAATTCGTCAAAGCCAACAAAGCCAAGTTTGACATCAGCTTTCCCTGTAAAAATATTGGCTCATTAGGCTACGCTGAAGATGATCTGTACGTTGGTATACTTGGCCAAACTGGAGACCACATAATCCCTCAATCACCTGCCGATCCTTCACAATTGGGTTTGAGATTCCATGTGCGGAGGCACGTTATTGCTATGACCCTGCACAATTAAGAGATGAGCATCAAGCTTAGTTGGTAGCATCCAGCCAGTTCAATGCCCGGCTACATTTTGGTCAGTATAAAGATTAAAGTGGACAAGAGGCGGAGGGGATTTTCTGTTCAGATCACATGTCAAACATCTAGCCCGTCTACAAGGATTAGACTTACTGAGAAAGAGGAGGGGGAGGGGGAGGGGGAGGGGAAAGATGATCAAATTGTTATTGTTCGTGACTTGTGCAGCGAGCTAGCCAGAAGCTGCTAATGGCTGGTGGTTGCCACCTTATACAGAAGAAATTTGTTTGATTGACTCGCTCGTCTAATCGATTGTCTTGGCCTGATTGATTGGCTCGTTCGGTTCCAGTCAGATCGCTCGGCTCCACTCTGCTCAGTTTAATTGAACCCAGCTCAGCCCCGAAGGAGTGGCATACAGCCGAATGCTAAAACCAAGGCACAATATAACGGCAAAGTGTTTGAAAGAGCTAAAGCGGTGAATGCTGGCACCATTCTGTTTCAGGACATCGCGGTGATTAGTCTGTTGCTGATCTAATTGCCAACCATAATTGTCAGCAGCATTTGCAGCGCTGACCAAACTGTGCTAGGACTAGTAAGATTGCCCACTACTGCAATTTTTACGCAACCTATTTCAAAAAGACCGTAATTGCGGGAAGGATCTGTGGTTCCTATAACAGTAGGCCCCTCCTACTGATGGTATGCGTCATTTGTTTCCACTGCCCCAATATCAATACACAAATCGAATACAATACCTCAATGGCAATAAACCCATCAAAACCTGGGTTTTTTGTTTTTTCTTTATTTTCACCGAGCAAGGGATTCAGTTGAGGGGAGTGCTTTGGTCGAGATGTGGTGCAGATTGATTTGGCAAATATCCATTTTGGTTTAAAGGTGAATCGCACTGATTTTTTTCTTCTGCTCATTGTCACTTCAGGTGTTCAATTATGTTTTTTGCTGGTTATGAAGCTGTTTCCAAAAGTATGTAAATCAAAGTCACGGGGGTTTTGATTCCTATCCTAAAGGTGTGTTTATCTCGCTCTAAGTATCTAGTTCAAACTGGCCCCACCACGACATGTGGGGTAAAAGAACTAGCTACAAATGCTAATGACAGGGTCTCAGGTCTAGAAAGTGATCTGAAGCAATCAAAGATCGGGGATTTCAGCTGGTCTCAATTTCTGATGGCTTCATTTCGAAGCAAACACGATCTTGAGGGGATTTTGTATCGAGTATCTCAAAAGTGGAGTCGAAAAGCTATAGAAAGAAACCTTCACGCAATAATGACCTAAAGCGATGAGAAAATAACCAGCGGCAAGCCGACTTGTGGATTGCGGAACTTTATCGAAAGCTAAATCCATCATGTTTCAACCTCCAAGTCTTGCAAAACTGCAGTCTCTTGCCGTTGCATGTGCCAGCCCCTTGACATGCTGGTTCACTCTCTTCAAATGCAACTATGTCCAGGCAATTGCACATCTTGAAATGGCAGGAATCAGCACCTAAACAACAAGCATCGGATACTTTATAGCCGCTTTGAACAAACTGTCAGCAATTGCTAGTAGTAGTAGTAGTAGCTTCAAAATATAGTAAGTGGGTATTTGTTAACCAGTTTGGATCACGGCTTTGCAATTAACTTTGAGCGTACTAGACCCCTTCTTTTCGTGATGTAATGAAAACTGTCAAATGAGACAACAAACACAGCTCGCATAAACAGCGAAGACAGCCAATCCAAACAGTCTCAATTTGGTAGCAAAATTATCAAATCGATATTTCAAGCGGCGTCACTTGATACTTGATCATGGATGGACACTAGGCAGGTCTGTCCAGTATACCATAAATGCCATTTGCTCAGATATGATCCAATAGGATCACAATCATTTCTTTTTGACAGGAACCAAATCCCAGCCAGCCCAAAAATTTTGAGACATGGTTTTTCTAGTATTTATTTGTTTGTTTTCAATGGTGTTTTCTTCATCCATTCTCCCTGTCGTCGCTGTGCCCCGCTACTCGCTGAACAGCCCTTTATTCTCATAACCCACCTCCCTTCTCTTTTCTACTCTGGCATCTCTACACTGGATCGTGTATTCAATTGGAGTTTTCAGAGCCCAGATTTTGGTTTCAGTGGTGCGTCGTTTGGCTTCTTGCCTCCCCCTCATTTACCTCATTTTTAACCTTTTTTGTTTTTCCAGTCATCTGCGTTTTGTCCTATTTGCTACATTGTCCCGTGGAGTTTGGTCGCTTGACTGGCAACTATTAAGCGTTTTAAGCCTTGACTGGGATATAATCAATAGAGTGCAACTCAAATCACCGACTGGAATTTTATACAGACTGCAATTTTTTTTTTCTTTTTAGGCTCTTTTGTAACCAACGCTCTGCAGCCGAGCCTCTCTTTTTTTGTTTTCTTATTTTCTTTTGTCTTTTTTTTTGGCTTTTTCTTTAGTTGACACATTTGCTTTTCCTAGGATTTGATAGTTTTGATCCTTTCAGTTTTCCTCCCCACTATCACAATCATCACACTTATCTACTTACCAACCACAGGAGAGCTACCATTCAGCAGGCCATAGTTGGCAGGTGTTGTTACTCCTATTGCTCAGAAGAGCTAGAGGGGAAAGAGAAAAAGTCCAAAGAAGAAACTACACGAGCGCTCGTCGTATCAGACCAGAGCAAAAAAGCGATACCGACGTCTCCTACCCCCCTCATCACCATCGCCATCACCATCATCACATCATCATCACCTATTCCCATTTCGACGCCGCTCCACGACTAACTACGACTTTGAATTGCCTTCCCTATCTTTTCTGCAACTATTGCCGTAACAGACCAGTAGGCGCGGTTGTTTCCGTATGGATCCTAATAGAAAGGTCATGATCTCAGATAGCACCACCGGCCCCCATTCGTCGTACTATCCGTCACCTTACCCCTCTTATCACGACAATTCAACGGTACCTTCTACTTCGACTGCTCCTGAAAATTTGGTATCGCCTTCGAAATCTACAAAGACTGCTGTTGACCAGCAGCAGTCTTTGCTAGAAAAGCGCAAATTTGCCTGCTCTTTTGAGGGCTGTAACAAGTCTTTCAACCGTCGTGACTATCTGGAACGTCATGCTGCAAACCATCTACCGGTTAAACCTTTCCTGTGTCGTCCTTGCAATCGTCATTTTGCTAGAGGCGATTTATATGAAAAGTGAGTTTTTTCAACATTTTTTCTTATATTGCTGTTCCCCCTCCGAGGTTCTCCCCTCACTGGTTTCCCTCTTGCCTCTTTGGCTCTGCTGCCAATCACTTGGCCCTGGGCCATGCCATTTATTTCGCTAGAGAGTTTTTTTCCCCCAAAATTTGGCATATGCTTAGGTTAAGATGGTAATCAATTTCAAAATTTTGAAATCTGGAGTTTTGTTTGTTTTTGTTCTTCTGTTGTTCTCGCAAACATAACTTCCCCAGATTTTTTGGCAGTGCACCTTGTGAACCAATGAGCACACTAATAATGGATGTTGGTGAGCCGCTATAGCAGATCGAGCCTCTCACAAAAAAATGAATCTTGTTCATTTACTTCTTTCCAGGTGCCGCCTCATTTTGGTCAAACCAACATTTTTCTGCCCTACGTTCTCATAAAAGTATAATTAACTAACTTTCCAGCCACTTAACCACGAAATTTCACAAAAAGAGAGCAGAAGGACAAGGCGAACACAACAAAATCGCAGGCTCTTCTTCTGGTAATATTCACAAACAGCGTAAACCCTATTCGCCAGACCCAGCTAATTTTGGTCAACACAGCAAGTATGGTTCTGGCCCAAGCGGCAACAATGGAACTGCCACTTACGGAGGAGGATATGATTCAACGTTACCGTTGAGTCAAAAACAAATGCACCATTCTCAACAACAAAGTAACAGCAGTCATCAAACTCGACAACCTCAGCATTTTGCCAGCACGTCGACCCCGTATTCAGCGCACCCTCATACTCAAACTCAACCCCAGACTCAGGCCTCTTCAGGTCTGTATCAAGGCTCGCTAAGGGCTCAAGGTGTTTATGGGACGACGTCGTCTTCGGCGTCGGGTGCGGCTACACCATCGTTTAGCTCTTTCCAGCCATGGATTTCTTCGCCTACCCCACTGACTGCGCCGCCACCGCTTTCACCGTCAATTCATGCTCAGGACAACCAGTCATTTGCTAGCGCTGTATACCAGCAGGTTAACCCTAATTATAATTGGCTTTTTGAGGATTCTGAGTTCAGTGCTCGATATGATGTCGCTTACTCGAACATCATCAGACAATATGATGATGCGGCTAGAAATCTACATATTGTAACCCCAGATCCATCTGCGTCAACGGCCGGCGGTGCAGCTGCTGCAGAGCCCACAGCCGCACAGCTGAACCCTACCACGATCAGCTACTCCAATGCGGAACAAATTGCGCAGATTTTACTGTCAAATGATTCACTGATTGATCTGGCTGCTTATAATGTGCCTTTAGACGCTAGGAACTTGGAATTCTTTGTAGAATTGGTCTGGTCGACCGTTCAGCCTATCACCTTTTTTATTCACAGACCATCGTTTGACCAAGAGTCTCAAAGCCCTTACTTGCTGGCAACAATGGTTTTATTGGGCATGTCCCTGGTGCCTGATAGAAACATACGGAAGTTTGCGACTGCGAATTATATGAATGTTGTCATGGCTCTTAAAAAAGTTTTGATGGCAAGACAAACCTTTCAATTTGAAGATGATCTTGGCCTTCTCCAAGCGTTTTGCTTGTTGATGCGTTATGAAAGACATATTAATGCCCCTAATGATACTGAGAATTACAAAGATGACCCTAACAATGACAAGGCTTATGCTGTCTATAATAGGGTTGCTAATAATGCTGGAGAGAATTCTTCTGCTCATCATCAAGTTGGTCCGTCCTACCAGATGATTGAGAGCAAATGGCTCATTGGCCGCTTCATGTGGCTCCTTCTTCCCCGTGCTAGCCAATATGATAATAACAACATTCCTCAGCCTTTCAAATATGGAAGAGTAGGGTCAGAAGGTTATGTATTCAACCAAGGAATCTCTGATACCCACCAAGCTTGGCTTGAGTGGTCAAAATATGAGGCATGCAAAAGAGCTACTCATTTTGCACTTTATTGCGATTGCGTTCACATGCTAAATGAAAATAGTAACACTGCCATGCAGCTGACGATATTTGATGTGGACACACACATGCCTGCACCAGAAGTTCTGTGGAACATCAGTAATCACTACGATTTCTTTAGACTGATTGGTACGGAAAGTATTGTACGCAGCGTTCCTTACTTGAGCCTCATCAAGAGTATTTTGAGACTACCTGGGCCTAATGATGTTCAAGAGGAGATACAGAGTAATTGGTCTATATTTGTATTCACAATGGTGCTCTATGGATTGTTGTCGGTTGCTCGGGCGATGACTGGCTCCGCTACCAATCTTGAAGACATGGTCAAAAAGCTCAACAGTGCGGGATCAAATGGTCACTGGAGCATTGACTTTGTTGAAAAACGGATTCAAGTGCGTCTTTCTAGAGGTTTTGATATCTGGAATCAATACTTTGACGGTGCCAGTGGGCTGAGAGACAGTCACTATGCTTTTGCGTCTCCACCAAACACAAGCACGTCCCTTAATAATAGTAAGCACTACAACATACGCAATGTTCACAGTGCAGGCTCGACATCCTCAGAGGGATCATCACCAGATCATTCTGGAACTGCCAATAAGCTGGAAAATGCATCCTTGATGGGTCATTTACAAGTTCAATTGAACTCGGATCTGTTTATGGACTACGTGCTGCTAATTCTGCTGCATAACCATGCAGCTCAGCTACTGATGAATGATGATCTTCAGATGGTATTATTAATGGCAAATGGCTTGCCTTACTGGACCACCATGGAGTCTCCTGTGAATGTGCTGGACAATGTTGATTTTTCCGTTTACAGGAGCTGGGTGCAGAGTGCTCCCGCTAAAAGTATGGTAACAACAGCCTGTTTGTATTTGGTAAGAGCTACAGCAGGCCATCGGTTACTTACAAGAGACCGAGCAGAAAATCTCATGTTGGGCCTGGTTACATACTATGCCGTGCTGGTGGTATGGCTCTACAGTTTGACATTGCCACAGAATCCGGCAGCAAGCTACATCCATGCAATGGATATTCATCAGGATCCATATTTGGACTCCCAGACGATGAAGTTGAATGTCAAGAAAATTGTGAACGACTCCACCCGATATCTGCATTATATCTGGGGCAACACTCGCAATACGATGGCCCCTAATGATGACATACAGGCAGAGTTAATTACCAGCTCAAATAATGGGAAAAGAAGAGGATCGGAATTTTCGGGTGACACTGTGATCGTGACGTCGCGGAGTGTGGTAGCTTTAGGTTGCTGGCTGTTGGCCAGTGTTCAAGTAGGCCAATTTAAGACTGGTGGCCAAACACTATTTGAGCTTTACCAACGATTTTACGTTGGAATGAGTCCTGGAAATTTGATGGCAGTTAATCCTGGAGAATGAGATTGTTGGCAGTTTTCTGTTATCAGGTAAGCGGAAGCATGAGAAATTTTCATCTGAAAAGTTGTTTGTCAGTCGGTGTAGGAAGTAAAAATTTCAGAAACTATTAATCATTTAGAGGACTGTGTGTAATAGCTATGAACAGCAAACATAGCATCAGGTGTATGTCGATGAATTTGGTCAGATTTTAGTGGTGATAATTATTTCTTTATTAGCTGAGTATTTGTTTAACTGGCATAAAACTGCGTACAGCCAGTAATACCTCTTCATATTCGATGTAAAAAATGAACACTATTAAAGATTCCGTCAAAAAGGCAATATGAAAACTCAGGAATAATTTTCTGAAATGGTCAAAATTTAACGAGGATTAAACCATGCTGTCCAAGTCTTTGATAGGCTCACGAGTAAGTCTCGAGGCTTCATGAGCTCATCTAATAGGCTACCCAAGCCCCTTACAGATGACTAGAGCCCCTCAAATCTGTATGGGCTCTTCGCTGCCTCTTTATATTTCTTCAAAACAGATTATTTTCCCTTAATATGTTCCATTTTCATCGCATTTAGTCATATTTCTCGGGTAAATTTCTGTTCTATATGTAGTACGGGATTTTCAAAATCCCGCTGACCGAAGTTGGTGCCCTCGGATGGTTAAAGTGTACTTATCAGCTCCGAGACACTTGATCGCTGACTGTTGCGCATCTGAGATAAAAACATACATTTTTTATATACACCTTAATTTTTTCCCACAATTTTTGTCGCCTATTCAAGCGAGTCCACTGGTCTCTTGGCTATGGTGGTTGGCATCATTAAAACGAGTGACACTGTCACTACGACGTTTATCATTTGCATTGCACTGTTTAGTCAAGCACGAGATGCCCATCACCAATGAAAGAGGCAGCCAACAACAAACCGACTAAGCCAAATAGGGTATGGAATGATCCCGTGTTACATAGCGAACAAAAATAGGCTTGGCTAAATACAAAATAAATGGAACTCGTGATAGGTTTACGGAATCAAGTGCCAAGGACCTGTCTGATTACAGATCGAAGGCAGCCATTCTCGCAGCCCAAGACAATCTCCAGAAAAGATACCGATGATCAAAGCACTTTTGGCGCGCACTGACGGAGAACAGCGCTTATCTTGACGATATAAGCGACAATTGCCTAAATAGGTATTCAGTTCCCTGGGGGCTGCCCTACCCACCCAGTGTAAGCCGCCTGATTGGGTCGTGGAACCGCGGGGCTGTTGCTATCATGCCAATCGATATATACGTCTATCACAACGGATAAGATTCTGCAGTAGAGAACTTGCTGCTTGCGGGGGGTGCAAAGGGTTAGTTATCTGTAAAGAAGGGAGGGGGCCTGAACCATATAAATAAATAAGATGCTTGGCCCAAATAAGATTTCTTCTGTTGAGTGTGCACCAAAATCAGGGCTTTTTTAAAAATATCCTAGCAACTCGAATCCTAGCAAGGATTTACTACTGTTATTTGCGTGTTTTGATCTACGGTAAAAGACCAGTATTTTGTACAGGTCTTTTTTTTTTTTTGCATTTGCCTCCAAATTCTCCTATAATTAATTTGTTGGCTTTTTAGAAGTAAAACTTAGCCCATTCTCTTGATCGCAGATAACTATCATGAGTGACGAAAAATCTTCCAACTTGTATAACACCAGATCTCCTTTGAGAATGGCTTCTCCGGGCATTGCTCCTCATACTTCGATGGCCGGTGAAGTTTCAGTTGAGAATGTCCCTGTTACCTCAGTATTGTCGGCTTCTCATGTCCACCCAGTGGTGATTGATCATCAAATGACTAGTGATGAAGAGGCTTTGGTTGCTTTGGGTTATAAGCAGGAATTTAAGCGTGAATTTGGCTTGATTTCAAGTTTTTGTGTATCATTTGCTCTGCTTGGTCTACTTCCTTCCATTGCCTCTACAATTTATTATGGTATGGGTTACGCTGGAACTGCCGGTATGGTATGGGGTTGGTTAATTGCGATGATTGGTATTCAAGCTGTTGCCAATTCCATGGCCGAACTCTGTTCTGCTATGCCTACATCTGGAGGTTTGTATTACGCTGCTGCTGTTCTAGCTCCTCCCGGATGGGGGCCAATTTGTGCTTGGATTGTAGGCTGGAGTAACTGGTTGTGCCAAGTCACATCTTCTCCTTCTATTGACTACTCTCTGGCCTGTATGCTGCTAAGTATGAAGACGATGAATGATCCAAGCTATTCTGCTAGCAACTACCAAATCTATTTGTTGACTGTTGGTATCATGGTGACCCAGTCTCTTATTTCATCTTTGTCTACTCGTTTCTTAGCCCAGTTCAACACTGCTGGCACTGCCATGAATGTCGTGGCTTTGTTTATTGCATTATTCATCATTGTTGGCGCTGATAACCGAACCTCGCAGGGTTATTCTCGATACAATTCCAATCACGATGTATGGAGTGTTATCGATAACCAGACTGAATGGCCCAATGGAATTGCCATTCTAATGAGTTTTATCTCCATCATCTGGACCATGTCTGGCTATGATGCACCTTTCCATCTCTCGGAGGAGTGTAGTAATGCCAACATTGCTTCCCCACGAGCCATTGTCATGACCTCTGTCCTTGGTGGTGTATTTGGTTGGGCGTTCATGTTGGCATTGGCTTATACAGTTACTGACGTTAGTGCTGTCCTGGACGATGAATTGGGCCAGCCTTTCATCACCTACCTGACTCAGTGCTTGTCTAGAAGACTTGTGTTTTTTATTTCAGCTCTGACGATGATTTCTTCATTTTTCATGGGCCAAGCCTCCATGGTTGCTGCATCTCGTGTCGCCTACGCTTATGCTCGTGATGGATGTTTTCCCATGTCTCGGGTCATGGCCACAGTAAACAAGTGGACCGGTACCCCAGTCAATGCTGTATGGTTCAACACCTTCATTGGTTGCCTTTTGCTCCTTTTGATTTTCGCTGGTGAGGTCGCTATTGGCGCCATTTTCTCTGTCGGAGCCATTGCTGCTTATGTTGCTTTCGCTATTCCTATCGGTCTCAAAGTATTTGTTGTTAGAAACAATTTCCGACCTGGCCCTTGGAATCTCGGTCGATTTTCCAAGCCTACAGGATATATCGCCGTTGCTTTTGTCTTACTAATGACTCCTATTTTATGTTTCCCTCAATATAGGGGGGCTGACAACACACCGGACGCGATGAACTGGACTGTTGTAGTATATTTTGGACCTATGTTTGTTATTACAGCATGGTACTTTATTTATGCTAAAAGGTTCTTCAAAGGACCCAAAGTCAATGTTGAGCATGCCATTTATTCGAATCCTGAAGATAACACCCTCGAGGGTGTTGAAGTCAAGCTTCCTGGCTCCACCAGCACTGATACTCTTCCGAATAAAGAAATTCAGCGAGACCCTGTTCACTTAAGCTGATTCTTGTGACTCAGTCTAAAATTTATGTTTAACTATTCTTTGTCATCTATATAATTCTTATGTTTTAAAATTGGTCCGAATCATGAAACTTTCCAATATTAAACCCTAGTAGAGCCACTCTCATCACCCCTGCAGCTAGCCTGATTCTAGAAAATGGTAGATTTTCCCCCAATCTTCAATTTCCCCTTCAATTACAAACATAAGCTCCATCAAATAAGATACCAACTATTTCGAATCTACCAATTAGAGTTCTCACCAAAATACCCCTTGGAACCGAATCGCACCGCTGCGTTCCGCACCATTTCGCACTCCCTCCTTCTTTCACATTTTGGTCACCTATCCCTTTACTGCCGCACAGTTGGGAGATTGCTTATGAACCCACCACACCTCACCTCAACACAACACTTCGTAATCAACCGGAACCGAACTGGCTGGACCATCCAAATCCCAACCAGGCAGGGTTTTCTTGCTTTGTGACATCCACACCTAAACACCTCAAATGACAGCCAAACTGCGTGTTACTGGTGAGTAAAAGAAGGGAATTCTCGGCAATAACGAGATCGCAACATCTAGATGCGAATAAATAGAGATATGAATAAGGCTAACTCAGTTCCCAGTCATTGCGGCGGATGCTTTATATAAGCGGGACGTCTTCAGTAAGTAGTAATTGAGTATTGGAGGCCCGGTTAGGTGCGTCATGGTGGGTGGCTCACCCCCCTTCTCTTTTTCTCTTCGGAGGCCTCCAAGACATGGAGAAACACAAAGAATCGTTTATTCTAACCTTTTAAATAGGACTCCCCGACCCTTTTGCGGTTATCACCGTCGATGGTGGCCAAACAAAGTCCACTTCAGTTATAAAGAAGACGTTAAACCCGTATTGGAACGAGAGTTTTGATGTGTAAGTTGAACATTGGTGTGCGTTGCTTGTTGTCAGTGGTTTTCTCTGGCAACACTGAGCGAATTTATCCAGCTTTTCAGTTTTGCAATTGAAATTGGTGGCTTTGTTTTTTGTTTTTTGCAGGATAGCGCCTTTTTTTTTCTTCATTTTTTAGAATTCGTTGATGATTTTTCCCTTGGTTGATGAATTTAGTCAGATGATATTCTCGAACTCATACTAACTGTTGGCTTGTAGTGACGTTACACCTCGCTCAATTCTCGCCATCCAAATATTCGATCACAAAAAATTCAAAAAGAAGGATCAAGGATTTCTCGGAGTAATCAATATTTTGGTCGGCGAAGTTATTGATTTGAATGCTGGTGGCGATGAAATGTTGACTCGAGATTTGAAGAAGTCAAACGACAATCTGGCTGTAAATGGCAAGCTTATCATCAACCTTAACACCAACATTGACCAGCCCGCTGGGGGTTCCGACCATACTTCTGTCAATAACTCTTCAGCTCCTTCGACATCTACAACAACCGCTTCGACAACGACGGCCGCTAATAATCAGCGATCGGCTTCTGGTGCTGCTCCCAACGGCTCTTTAGCCCCTCCTCCCGCTGCCCCTAGCGGCGGACCTGCTGTTCCCGCTAACGGTGCTGCTTCATCAACCCGTGTACTTAGTTCGTTCGAAGACCAATTTGGTAGACTCCCATCTGGCTGGGAAAGACGAACCGATAACCTGGGTCGAACATATTATGTTGATCACAATACTCGTTCAACCACATGGGCCAGACCGTCGTCCAATTTTTCAGAGTCTGAACAACGAGTTGCTCGACAAAATACAACTGACCTGGAAAGACAGCGTCATCAAAACCGAACCTTACCTGGAGAGGGTTCGAGAGGTGCATCTCCTCGTCCTGAAGGATCTTCTTCGTCGGCTGCATCATCATCGTCGCCTCAAAATAGATCCACTTCACCCGCGACTTCTGCTACATCTGCCAATAGTAGTAGTACAGCTGTTCAGATGATGAATTCTGGAACAACTACCGCAGGTTTGGGTGAGCTTCCTCCTGGATGGGAACAACGTGTCACTCCCGAAGGAAGACCATATTTTGTTGATCACAATACTCGAACAACAACATGGGTTGATCCTCGAAGACAGCAGTATATTCGTATTTATGGTGGGCCTAATGCAAACAACACCACTATCCAGCAGCAACCGGTTTCTCAGCTTGGACCTCTGCCTTCAGGATGGGAAATGCGACTCACCAATACTGCTCGAGTCTATTTTGTGGATCACAATACCAAAACCACAACCTGGGATGACCCTAGATTGCCGTCTAGTTTGGATCAGAATGTTCCACAATATAAGCGAGATTTCCGAAGAAAGTTGATTTATTTCCGGTCTCAGCCTGCACTGAGAATCTTGCCTGGTCAATGCCACATCAAGGTCAGAAGAGATCACATTTTTGAAGATTCGTATCAAGAGGTAATGAGACAAACCCCTCAAGACTTGAAGAAGCGATTGATGATCAAGTTTGATGGTGAAGAAGGCCTTGATTACGGTGGAGTTTCCAGAGAATTTTTCTTCTTGTTGTCGCATGAAATGTTCAATCCCTTTTACTGTCTGTTTGAATATTCAGCACATGATAACTACACGTTGCAGATCAATCCTCACTCAGGAATCAACCCTGAGCATCTCAACTATTTCAAATTTATTGGCCGTGTAGTTGGCCTTGCTGTTTTCCATCGACGATTCTTGGATGCTTTCTTTATTGGAGCATTCTATAAGATGATGCTTAGAAAGAAGGTTGTAGTTGAAGACATGGAAGGAGTCGATGCTGAGTTCTATAAGAGTCTGGAGTGGACTCTTGATAACGATATTACGGGTATTCTTGACTTGACGTTCAGTGCTGAAGATGATCAGTTTGGTGAAATTGTCACCATTGATCTCAAGCCAGATGGACGTAATATCGAAGTCACCAACGATAACAAGCTCGAATATGTGCAGCTTGTGACGGAATGGAAGATTGAGAAGAGGGTCAAAGACCAGTTTAATGCATTTATTACGGGCTTCAATGAGTTGATTCCTCAAGAATTGGTCAATGTCTTTGATGAAAGAGAGTTGGAACTTTTGATTGGCGGTATTGCTGACATCGACATTGATGACTGGAAAAAACACACTGACTATAGAGGATACTCGGAGTCCGACGAGGTCATCCAGTGGTTCTGGCAGTGTGTCAAAAACTGGGACGCCGAGCAAAAGAGTCGACTTCTACAGTTCACTACTGGTACGTCTCGAATCCCCGTCAACGGTTTCAAAGACCTTCAAGGTAGCGATGGACCCCGACGATTCACCATTGAAAAGGCCGGAGAGGCCCAGCATCTACCCAAAAGTCACACCTGTTTCAACAGAGTGGATCTCCCCCCTTATAAAGATTACGATACATTGGTTCAAAAGCTTGGTTTGGCTGTCGAAGAAACAGTCGGTTTTGGCCAGGAGTAATCACCCAAAATACAGCTTGAATTGCGCATGCCCCCTTCCCCTCAACCTCGATCCAACATCAAGTTGAGATTCCTCAGGCCCTGTTGTCTCAACTGCAATTTTTATTATAATTTTAACATAATCGCACTATTCTTATCTGATCTTAGTTATTAAATGTTACGCTCCTTATCAGTTGTAATTTGTTTTGTGCGCAGCCAGCTGGGAGCTCCTCATCCACTCCTCGTAGTCGGGGTTTTAGTTGATAAGCCCGATAGGTAGCTCGGGGCTCAATCTTAACGTCTTACCAACCACATTTTATAGATCATCAATGGCAACCGAGTCCGATTCTTTGCTGGGGACAGGGCCCAAGAAGCTCACTGGACGCTCTTTGTATGCGTTGATCCTTTCGCTCTATGCTGGAGTGTTCATTGCTGCTTTAGACGGCACTTTAGTGACGGGATTACTTAGTCATATTGCATCCGATTTGCAGGAACTTAAGAGAATCTCATGGATCGGAACATCGTATTTGTTGGCATATGCTGCTTTTCAGCCTATCTATGGAAAACTATCGGATATTTATGGCCGAAAAGCTCTCTTGATTTTTTGCAATTTGAGTTTCGGTCTCGGATGCTTCATTTGCTGGAAGAGCTCTGGATTGAATTCCTTGGTTTTGGGCCGATTTATTTCGGGTATTGGAGGCGGTGGAATGCTCAGTCTTTCTACAATTACCATCAGTGACTTTGTTCCGCTGCGAAGTAGGGGAATGTATCAAGGCTTTGGAAATATTGCCTTTGGTCTTGGTGCTGGCTTTGGTGGTGTATTTGGAGGCATCATCAGCAAATCTTATGGATGGAGAGCAGCTTTTGGTATTCAAGTGCCGTTGGTTGTCATTTCCATTATCCTGACATATATCTATGCTCCAGGAATTGAGTCCGTGAGACATGACATGATTGCTGAAGCGGATTCCTCTTCTCTTGATCAAGCTCTGCACGGCCACCCAGAGAATGAACATCTGATAAGACGAGATAGTCTGTCGAGAATCGACTTTTTGGGCTCGTTTTTTCTTATTGTTGCTTTATTCTTCTTGATGTTTGCAATTGCAACTGGCGGTGTCCAGTTTGCCTGGATCTCTACCTATGTGATTGGCTCTTTGATCATCAGTATCGTATCGATAATTCTATTTTGTTACGTTGAATTATATGTTGCCAAAGAACCTGTCTTGCCATTGCCATTGTTCACACATCGAACTATTCTTGGTTCTTCATTGACCAACCTATTCATGACCATGTCCGTATACATGATTCTTTTCTACGTGCCTGTTCATCTCTCCTCCGTCTACGGCTATGATCCTGAGAAAGTAGGATATCGTCTCGTTGCCAACTTTTTCGGTGTGGCACTGGGCTCGTTTGCCTCTGGCTATTACATGCGACAAACTGGTAGGTACTGGTATCTCGGTGTCTTGTCACCTGCTCTCTACTTCATCGGAGTATTCTTCGAGCTCTCTTTGAAGCCATTTCAGGAGACTGTTTGGTCCGTATCGTCACAATTCCTATGTATGATCCTGTGTGGTCTCGGCTACGCTTCTATGCTGACTGTCACGCTGCTAGCATTGATTGCGGCAGTTCCTCACGAATTCCAAGCAACAACAACATCTATTCAGTACACCTTTCGAGGTGTAGGATCTACACTGGGTGTAGCTATTGGTTCGTCCATTTTCTCTAATGTTCTTGCTATCAACTTGGAAGAAAAGCTTGGAGATCATCCGAGAATCGTCGACAGAGTGCTCAACTCGGTCGAGGCCATTCGAAAAGTCCCTGAAAAATACCGGCATGATATCATTGTGTCTTACAGTACTGCTTGTAAAGTTGTTTTCTTTTCTGCCATTGGTCTTGGACTCATATCAGTAGCATGCTCTGCCCTCATGAAGGAACATGAACTACATTCCAATATTGATAGAGAAGAGTCGGAGCAGTCGTAGAAAAGGGTCTAATAAAAATCATGGATCAATAGTCGTAAAAACGAATAGATTCAATATAAAGGATTGACTAGGAACAAATGCTATATCTAATTGCAATTGCCAAAAACAACCGTCTCTCTACACCAAAGTAACCAATTCTTCGGCAGATGTAGGATGAATGGCAACACAACTGTCAAAATCGGCCTTTGTAGCACCCATCTTAACGGCAACTCCAAATCCTTGAAGAATCTCAGCAGAGCTGTCTCCTAGAATGTGGAGACCAACAACCTTCTCTTCCTTGCCGGCGCACACAAGCTTGTACACAGTTGGAGTCTTTTGATCTTGTTCAAGAGGCGCATAGTACATACCGGTGAATTTTGATTGATAGATCTTGATATTTTCCTTTCCAAATTTCTCCTCTGCCTGGGGCTGCGTCAATCCAATGGAACCAACTTCGGGGTGAGAGAACACTGCAGAAGGAATGTTGTTAAAGTCCTGTTTTTGAGACTTGTACTCCTCTGGTCCGAAAAGACGATTAGCAAGCTTTCTACCAGTAGCAATGGCAACAGGAGTCAATTCAACATCGTTGGCAAGATCACCCAAGGAGAAGATATGATCAACGGAAGACTTTTGCCATTCATCAACAACAATTTTGCCTCGACTGTCGGTCTTAACACCAGCAACATCGAGATTGAGCATTTCAGACAAGGGTTTTCGACCAATTGTCCAGATCAAAGAATCAACTTCTGTAGAAGAAGTCTCTCCGGCATTGTTCTTGTAAGAAACCTTCTTCTTGCCATTAGCAGTTGATTCAACCTTTTGAACCTGAGATTGCTTGATGATGTTGATACCATGCTTTTCGTAGATTTCAGTAAGATTCTCTTGAATAATTGGATCAAATTTGGTGAGAACATGGTCCTTTCTCACAATCAAATCAACCTTGGTTCCTAGACCGTTGAAAACACCAGCCAATTCAACTCCAATGTAACCAGAGCCGACAATAGCCACGGACTTAGGCTGGGTCTCAAGCTCAAAAAAGCCATCTGAAGTAGTTCCGAGCTCAGCACCAGGAATTCCATCTGGAATCTTAGGAGCTCCACCAGCAGCTACGAGTATGATATCAGCAGTATAAGTCTTTGTTCCAGAGCCATCCTTAAGATCTACCTCCACAGTCTTGGAATCCTTGAATTTGGCCCAACCAAAAACATATTCTACGCCTTCCTTCTCCAAATTTCGAGCATAAATTCCATTGAGTCTCTTGACATATTCATCTCTCTTATGCTTGAAACCAGCCCAATCAAAGTCGGCAATGGCTTTGTCAGCATCGACATCGACAAATCCATAGCCTTGGGCTTGAGTCAACCGAGTAGCAAGATCAGAAGCAGCCCACATCACCTTCTTAGGTACACAACCTACATTGACACAGGTTCCTCCAAGACGATTAGCTTCAATAAGAAGTGTCTTTGCTCCATATTTGGCGGCTCTCCGAGCAGTGGCTACGCCACCAGATCCACCTCCAATGACCAAGAATTTGTAATGATCGATAGGTGCCATAGTTCTATTTGAAAACTGCCTAGCGATTGACGACAGGCGACGGGTTGCTAGATGGGATGAAATCTTGTCGATTATGTGGTGAAAAAGACGAACTCAACTTCGTCTTTTTTATGAAGAATTACGTCTAAATCCTTTCTGGTTGTCACAAAACAGAGCAATCTCCAAAAGCCGTACTGATGTAACGAAGATTTGTAACTCTCCCAAATTGGACTCTCCACTACGAGGTGCTTTAACCACATTGATATATCCTGTCAATAGCAGTGGAAAATCTGAAAGCTGAACGATATTTTCTTTCGTTGATATTCGTATAAATTTCAGGAGAACGTATTGAGGCGGTGGTTATTTGGCAAAAATGGATCCATTAAATGATATCGAGATTGACGATGTAGACAATGAGCTGGAAGAGGTTCAGAAAGATCATGAAGAAGAGGAAAAGGGCGAGGATATCAAGCAAACAG
The DNA here is from genome assembly GCA_030561445.1 of Zygoascus meyerae. Lineage (NCBI taxonomy): Eukaryota > Fungi > Ascomycota > Dipodascomycetes > Dipodascales > Trichomonascaceae > Zygoascus > Zygoascus meyerae. The sequence goes on from JAKTXC010000023.1 coordinate 19,566, forward strand.
AGCAGGCGGGTCCAGCGATTTCTTTTCAAAGAAAAGATAGCTCGTTGAAAAAGCTCCTAGAATCCATGGACGAGTATGCCCCTATCATTCCTGATGCAGTGACTGACTATTATCTCGCCAAGTCAGGATTCGAAACCAACGACAAGAGAATCAAGCGACTTCTTGCTCTAGCAACCCAAAAATTTATTTCTGACATTGCATCTGATGCTTATCAGTATTCACGAATACGGTCGGCTAGCTCGGTCTCTTCGGCGTCGAATCCTCAAGCTCGAGCTCGAGCTTTAATGGCTGGTGCCCAAGGTTCTTCGGCTGCTGCTGGTTCAACAATGGGACCTGCGATTTCCGGACAGACTTCAGCTGCAAATCAAGGAAAACTTATTTTGACGATGGAAGATTTGGGTTCGGCTCTTGCAGAATACGGACTTAACGTGAAACGTCCTGATTTCTATCGATAAACAAATGATGGGCTGGTTTGCTTGTTTTTCTCAAAAGCTGTTTGTTGAAGCTTCAATGTATTATTTAATTTATGACTGGTCAACTGGAAAAGTTCCTATTTTCTATTTCGGGTTGTAGCATGGATTCTCGATGATATTCGTTTCCTCTCAGTTGTGTAATGCGAAGTATCTATGAGTACATTACACAAGTGATAGTAGAGTGCCTATAGTAGAGTGCTTATAGTAAAAGGAACCATCGGTGCAAAGTTTGTAGCAGCTATTTATTACTGGTTTTCAATTAGATTTGGAATTTTCTTATGGTTATACCAAATATACTGAATATGAGCTGTATAGTACTTGTTAATTAGGGTGTATACTAAGTTCGTCTGAGCATCCAGCGTATGACAGAATTAAAATTGGAATCAGCAACATTAATATTATTGCTCAATCTGGTTAAATCATGGAAATGTTTTCAGATTTATGAAACTACACTAGGTATGAGCGCTGATCAACTGTAGATACTGAGAACATTCACAGATTGTCAGATAGCTGTACAAGCAAAAGCACAACATCGCAGACCAATATCACGTTCCTCCAAAATTGTAAATAGCAATGCACCATACGAAATCATTTCTATTTAGTCAGAGCTAATTTTTGACCGGGTTTGCATTCTGCAACTATTACTACAAACTAAAATATTCAACTGGTGTTTTCATGGACACGGTGATCAGTGAACGATGATCGATTATAGTACAGTAGCCGTGAGTTTAAACAACAAATTTAATGCATTATGACATCTCTTAGAATAAATACATTGAACAGAAAAAATTATCACGTCTCGGCCACTGGATAAAGGATTTGTTATATACTTGCTACTGATATGGCAGTCTCGTTTACGGTGGTGGACACTACTACTACTACTTATATCGACGTCTATGCACTACCTGGAGATCACTAATGTGAGCAGTTTAGCTAGTGATCAGCAGCTGTATCCTCTCGCCTCGACTCATATCATTGAAAAAGAATAGGGAAGGAGTTGACCACTGCTCACATAATTACAGTTTATCCAAAAATTTGCAATTTGCCGCCAGGAAATGATGTTCTATCAATGTTTTCGCTCCGCCTAAAGCCAGTTCCAAATGTTAGCTTGTTTAGAAGAGAATATTGAGTGCCCACATGGAACTTACCCGGCAATGCGAATAAAATAAGCAATTACAGTCAAAAATGCCGCAAGCCCCGCAACAAGCCAACCAATATTCTAAAATCAAAAATCAGGCAATCTGGCCGAGTTGGTCTAAGGCGTAGGATTAAGGTTCCTATCTCTTCGGAGGCGAGGGTTCGAATCCCTCGGTTGTCATTATTTTTTAATTTTTTTTTGTCCAAAGTCGTGTAAGTTCCTGAAAGAAACTAGCTAGAAGAAGTGCCAAAAATAAAATAAAAAACTGCAATTATAATAAAAAAAAAAGCCCTACGTGGGGGTCGAACCCACAACCTTGTGATGACTTTAATGCCCGAAGGCTTTTAAGAGTCACACGCTCTACCGATTGAGCTAGCAAGGCTTATTTGTGGATATTGAAAATATCAGAGAACCTGGCTTAGGGGACGTAATCAAAAATTTGAAAATTTTGAGATTAGCGACGAAAGTCGAGGTGACGCCATCAAAGGACTACCAATAGACCTCAATAAATGGTATGAACTTTCAATGTGGAAAGCAGAGTGGTGATCATCAAATGGAAAGGCAGTCCGCGGAAGCTGGTACTCAGGATGGGCATTAAGAGAAGAAATATCACTTGGATCGTATGTGTAATGGCCACCACAGTATACTCTATAAGCCATCACTTCAATGACTAATAGAGATATTTCAGCCCGAGCCAGGTACAGAAGAACATGATTACTCCATCTTCTGGCACATAAACGATTGGTCGACTAGAATACCCAATGAGAAACGGTCGTTCATGAATCAACAGCGATCAAGAAGAGTGGACCAGCGAGAGCCTCTGAATTAGCGTGAGTTTGATTATTAAATTATGAATTCAAATTCCAGTAATTCCATGCCGAACACAGGCAGCAGCAGAACGGCACCAGAGGGAACAACAAGCAAGAAACACTCTTCACTAAACCAAATACCATTTATTCAAGATTTTGTGTAATGGTTACTCCAATGGTGTATAATTGTTTTTCCACGTGTTAGTTGTGCTGGTTGTGTTCACACAGCAGATTCACCTACCACCAAGTACAGCAAAGCCTCAGCCGTGAAGCCCCAGCTTCCAGAGCACACTACCATAAAAACGTGTCAAACATCACACTGATAGAACAGAAAAATAGTAAAACCAGCATTATTTTCCTGACAGAGAATCCAAATTATCCATTGATAGAGTCCAGGTTTCAATCAAAAGTGCTGGTAATTACATGAATTGCCAATTGACAGTTGGGGAGCCAAAGCAACTGGTAGAACAAGTCATAGGACAGGGTCCACTTCTTTGTAGCATACGTGGTCTGAACACAAAATGCAAAATTAACCGATAGCTGTAAACCAATTACATTCGATAACATAAAAATCAAACCTCCACCCCTCACAATCGCATGGGTTAAACCATCCAACAACCTCTCCTGTCAGCTGGTGCTCCTACCAAGTTGTTGGTTAGGAAGTGAGTTGAGTTGGGACCACCTCACTAGTTTTCTCCCTTCGTTTGATCTCTACGTGGACACGACACACATTCAACAAGATTTGTTAGAACAATGAAGCTTGATATCAAGGTGAGTACAACGAAGAAGAAAAACGCGAATTCTGGAGAAAAATATTCTAACAGATGATTGCAGAAATTGTTCCAGTCCAGGTCGGAGCGAATCAAGGCCATTGATATGCACCCCACGGAGCCGTGGGTGCTGGCTGCCATGTATGATGGAACAGCCAAGATCTGGAACTACGAGACAGAGGCAATCGTCAAGTCATTCGAAGTGAGCAATGAGCCTATTCGTGCTTGTAAATTTGTCGCTCGAAAAAACTGGGTAATTCTTGGTGGTGATGATTTCAACATTCGTGTTTTCAATTATAATACTAGTGAAAAGGTCCACCAATTTGAGGCCCATCCAGATTATATTCGAGCAATCGATGTTCATCCTTCACAGCCTTATTTATTGACTAGTAGTGATGATATGACTATAAAGCTGTGGAACTGGGATCTTAACTGGAAAAATGTCCAGACCTTTGAAGGTCATAGCCATTATATCATGTATGTGGCTTTCAATCCTAAAGATCCAAACACTTTTGCTTCTGCTTGTTTGGACCAATCGGTGAAAATCTGGTCTCTGGGAAGTTCCACTCCTAATATCACGTTGAATGCTCACACCGAAAAGGGTGCCAATTACGTCCAATATTATCCCAGATCTGATAAGCCTTATTTGATCACCGCTTCTGATGATCAATCTATTCGTGTCTGGGATTATCAGACCAAAAGCTGCGTTGCAACTATGACTGATCATAGTCATAACGTGTCTTTTGCTATTTTCCACCCTGAGTTACCTGTGATTGTTTCCGGTTCTGAGGATAACACCGTGAAAATCTGGAACGCAAGTACTTATCGTTTGGAGCAGACTCTTAATTATGGTTTTGAAAGAGCTTGGTGTATTTCTTGCAAACCCAACAGCAATCTGATCAGTATTGGCTTTGATACTGGCATCGTTGTTTTGCAGCTTGGTAAAGAAGAACCTGCTGTTTCCATGGATGGCAATGGAAAACTCATATGGTCCAAACAATCTGAAGTTTTTTCAAGTGTAGTCAAAAGGGGTAGTAGTTTGGATGGTGAGGTTCTTGCCTTGAGTCAAAAGGAGCTGGGAAGTGTCGAAGTATACCCTACTCAGTTGGTGCATTCGCCAAATGGCAGATTTGTTGCTGTTTCTGGCGATGGTGAGTACATCATTTACACTGCTCTAGCATGGAGAAATAAATCTTTTGGCTCCGGTGTCGAAGTGTGCTGGTCTGCTGATTCCAATGAGTATGTTGTTAGAGACGCTTCCGGTGGTCTGGCAGCTTTTAAGAATTTCAAAGAGCGAAGTCATGGACATTTCAATGTTAATTTCAACGCTACTCAAATTTTTGGCGGTGCCTTGCTCGGTGTCAAGGGTGATGATGAGTTTGTCGCATTTTACGACTGGGAATCTGGAAAATTGGTGCGAAGAATTGATGTCGAGGCTTCCCAAATTGTTTGGAATGAGAGTGGGGAGCTGGTTGCAGTGATCTCTGATGAGAGCTTTTACATTCTGCGATTCGATAGAAACGCTTTTGAAGAGGGGGTATTTTCCGGTGCTTACGACGAAGATGAAGGAGTCGAGGTAGCATTTGATGTTGAACATGAGATCGCTGAGGGCGTTCGAACTGGCAAATGGGCTGGTGATTCATTTATTTACACCACAACCTCTAACCGACTGAACTATCTTGTTGGATCTCATTCTTACACAATCAGCCATTTCGATCACCAGATGTATTTCTTGGGCTATTTGCCTAGGGAAGACGCAGTCTATCTTTGTGACAAAGACATTAATGTCACCAGCTATCAACTCTCATTGGCAGTTGTTGAATACCAGACTGTTGTTCTCAGGGGAGACATGGAATATGCAGCAGAACTTCTTGAAAAGGTTCCTGAAAGCGAACTCACCAAAATGGCTCGATTTTTGGAAAACCAGGGCTATGGAGATATAGCTCTCGAAGTCACTAGAGATTCTGATCACAAATTCGAGCTTGCTTTGCAACAGGATAAGTTAGACATTGCCAAAAGTATTGTTGAAGGACTCCCCAAGGAAGAGAGTGCTTCCGCGGCACAGAAATGGAGGGCACTTGGTGATTCCGCTCTTGAACACTGGGATGTTGATCTCGCCGAGAAATGCTTTGAGAATGCCGGAGATCTCGACTCATTATTGTTGATTTACACATCTACCGGCGAAAAGGACAAGCTCGGTGCTCTTGCAGCACGAGCTGTAGAGTCTGGCCGAAATAATGTAGCATTCAACGCCCACTGGTATGCTGGTGATGTTGATGCTTGCGTGAATCTTCTACAACAAGGCAATCGATCTGCAGAGGCCTCATTACTTGCATTGACTTATGGTGGAGACGTTGTCACGAGCGTGCAGAAATGGAAAGACGAACTCACCAAGTCTGGCCACACCAAAATTGCTGCTTTGATCTCTTCCCCGGACACTGAGCCTGAGGCTTTCCCTGAAAATGTTGGTCAAAAAGCCCCTAAAACTCAACAAGATCATTTGACTAGCAATGATCTGATTGATATGACTGTTGAGCCGGAATCCATTGTTACTAATGCTTCTGCAGAGACACCAACTAAGGAAACAGCTGATGAAGAGGTGGCTGAAGCTACAGAAGAAGATGACGAAGAAGCTGCAGAAAACGAAGAGTAAATCAAATTTGTAGCATCATAAGATAGCGTGGATAGTTCATGTACAAGATAAATTCATAAGTATTTGCTAAAAGAGCCAAAATTAAAGACTTTATAAAACAAAAGCAACATAAAATGAAACAAACATGCCATAGACATAGACAATATCTATATATCATTAATAGTTGTAGATGAAGTCAGGCTTCAAATCTCCAGCAATAGCCTGCTCCTCGGGGGTCTTGGCATCAAATTTCGCATTCCAAGCACCGGATCGTTTCTGTCTATTCTCTTTCATGATGCCAAATAAATAAACAGTGCAAAAGATCATGGACAAACCGGTGAAACCAAGACCAATTCCAAGACCCTTCATATAGTAGGGAGCGTCTTGAGACAAAAAGGTGAAAGTAGCAATGATACCACCAATATTACCAAAACCAACCTGGTAAGCAGTGCCCACTGATTTTCTAACATGACCAGCAAAATTCATATTAGTCCAGCAGACAATTACAGGCATTGCAGTGTAAGCACCCATAGCAATGAGGAAGCATCCACCATATCGCACGTGAATATCGTGCTTGTCGCCAAGTAGCATGGCAAAGCCGGCAATAGAAATGACGGAGCAAACCATGGCAAAAGTATATCTGTGCTGAATTCTATCAGAAAAAACAGCGACACCCATAGAAAGACCAAAAGCAGCTACCCAAGGAGGAATAGAGTAAAGCTGAGTCTTGACAGGTGAGTAATTGAAAAGCTTGATGATAGGGGCAGCAAAGTAAGCATATCCATAAGCAGGAACAATTTGACCAAAATACATGAGACCCACGATCCAGACCTTCCACTCCTTGAAAACACCGATAATGTCCTTAAAAGTCATAGAATGCTCGTTAAGAGAGTCACCAACATCGATCTCCAACTTTCGCTTGATGAAGAGTCGCTCATTTTCAGACAAGAATCTAGCATCTTCGGGAAAATCAGACAAGAAGAAGAAGAGGAGAATAGAAATAGCAGCAGTGATAGCACCTTCGATGATGAAAAGCCATCTCCAACCTTCAAGACCTCGTCGTCCGCTGATATGATTGCATCCATAGGCGATCAAACCACCGAAAGCACCAGCAAGACAAGTTGATGAGAAAAAAAATGAGTAACGCTTTTGAGCCTCTGATCTTCTATACCACATCGACAAGAGATAGAAGCAACCAGGGAACATTCCTGCTTCGAAAGTACCGAGGAACCATCGAGTAGTCATCAAACCGCCAAAATTCTGGACAAAACCCTGGGCAATAGACACACAGCCAAAGAGAGTCATGCAGATAGAAAGCCACACATGAGGCTTCAATTTTTTAAGGAAAAAATTCGATGGGACTTCAGACAAGACGTAGGGAACGAAAAAAATGGTCAAACAGGTATTGTACTGATGACCCTCGAGCCCAATATCGGCAGACATACCATAGACATTGGCATTACTGATGTTGACACGATCCAAGAAAGCCAACAAGTAAAGCATGCAAATAGCTGGGACCAGTCTCATGTCAATTTTCATCATGAGTTTTCGCTCATTGATGCCCATTTCTTGGGCAAGCTGGGAAACAGCTCGATCTTTTTCCTCGGCAGAAACATGTCCGCCAGACATAATGGGCTGCTTTTCGACGACCTCCTCAGTCCGGGATCCTTCCGAGAAGGAGGGAACACTTTCCTTGTGTGATCCAACCATATCTAGATTATATAAATACTAGGCTGGAATTTCGGGTTATATGTAGCAAAGATTTGAAACCAGAGTCAAAAAGGGAAACAGGCTAGTTGAGAACTTAGGCACAGAGTATAGAGTGAATCCAGTTTGTTTCAGTATCTGTCAATCAAAAATGATCTCACAGTGTTCAAGGCCAGTTATAACTAAATAAGAGGAAAACAAAATGCGAGGGGTCCGCCGCTACTTAAATAGGTGACAAAACGTGTGAAAAAAAAAGGTTTAGTCACCTGTGTCACATAAGCAATGGAGCCCCTCCTTCATGCTCCCCCGCAAAATCTGAAAAATGCGGCTTCAGCCGCGACATATTGAGTGACCGTGCTTCACTTATTGGCAGATCCTCCGTAGAGGGGTAGCGGGGTAGTCGGCCAAAATTAAGCATAAAGTTATATCGACCACCGGCATTTCACCGTGGCAATCTTTCTACCAATGCTTTAATCGTTCGATATTCATTTCAGAGATCTGACCTGACAATGCGATTATGACACATTGGGACCGATAGCGGAGCGTCCATTTAGGTGCGTAATTGTGAGAATGACAGTCCTGTAATTGCAGTGGAGCCTTTATACAAGTGGCGGGAACGGGAATTGAGAATATCGGCTTCCTTGAAGCCGAGTCTCCGGCAGAATTCAGCATTTATTCACCTGAAGATTCCACGACAAGTCCCATGTATCATGTTGTGGGCCAAATAGAAGGGCTTGTGTTTGCGGGGACAAGTCTGGGGTATAAATATATTTAGGGGAAGACGACGCAACCGTCCATTGCCGTGACGTGCCAGCAAATGCCGCATCTGAGTATGGCAAGCCGAAGTTCTGTTCGGGAGCTGAACTTAGAATAAAAGTTGTTTTGGGCCGTGTGAAAGTAGATTTTGAAAAGTATTATTGGTTGAGAGTTATAAGAAAGATGCGGATAGTATGCATATATAACAAAAAAGGCATCCTTATGCTTTCAATTGTGTAGTATTAGGATGTTGTTCAAAATCAGTCAAGCTCGGCATGCCGAGAATAACCGCTGCGAGCAGATGTTTTCCTGTCTTAAGCAGCTGCGACAGTTTCAAATAATACGGTACTGACGTTAATAACCGCCCCTTTACTCACAGATAACTGCATGGGCTTGTTAGATTGTCAGACTATAATTTAAAAAAAAAATTAAAGGCTGTCAACTGACGAGATATTTACAGACCGGTTTCTTCACACCAACCCGTTTTTACTGACCCACTTCACATCACTACAGTTTGTATTCACTAACTGCACATCTCTAATTAATAAGTGTCATCACATCGTTAGTGGCGTGTGGAACCTGTTTCAATAGTCTTGAAAACATGAAATACATATATAAAAAAATGAATTGAACTGAATTGATTCAACACATTTGACCGAGCCACAGCTCGTCTAGATTGGAATTTAGCTCCTCCATCTGAACAAATTCACCAGTGCTGCCAAAAACAAAAGAGGCAGCGTCGTAATCATTCAATGCCAAAGGTTCAATATCTCCGGAATTATATTGTGATCTTGCATCAAGATTTATCTTGCCATCGTCAATGACAGCACTGTTGGGCTTTGACAGCGATGAAACAGCAGCTTCAGATGATGTCTTAGACAAGGAAGGTGAAAACGAAGACGATGATGAGGTAACAGACGAAGCGGTTGAAGACAGCGATGGGGCTCCTGACAAGGATCGGGCTAAGCTATTGCTTCGCACCAAATTGTCTGCACTGGCATGTCTAGCAGCTGCTAGGCTGTGGGGTGTTCTAGAAGAAGATCGATTTCTTCTTCTAACAGATTGTTGCTTGGTGTAAGGTGATTGTCCAACTGCACTTCGCTGGGCTTGCTGGCCCTGAATATGATGAGGTGAGCCGACCCGGTGTAATTTACTCATGTGGCCCGGAGCATATGCTCCGTTATTGATATTATGAGGGAGAGAAATAGACATCGGAGACTCGAGATCAGCCGGTGACACTGTACCCCAGAATACCGGACTTTGATCATCCCGGCTTGATGACATCGGCGACGAAGTATCATCAGCAGAAACGTAGTTTCCCGATATGGCAGCAGCAGCAAGTGCCGCACCGGTGGGAAATCCTCCGAGATCAAGAACTGGCTCATTAGGCTGTTGCTCAGCTGCCTGATCACCAAAGTATGAGAATTCTGGTTGACTTTCAGTAGTTACAGATGGCTGTACCTCAGGGGTAACATCAGGTTCAGGTGCTGTTGTCTCCTTGTCTTCTTCGTACTCTTCTTCAGCACCAGAGGACCACGAGGTGGCCGGAGATTGGAAGTGCGGAGATGAGGCGCCAACCGAAGCAGGATTGCTAGGTGAAAACAACGCTTCATGTGTATTAGTAGAATCATGAGATAAATGGGAATCAACTGGCGAACTTTCAGAGACAGAAGAAGTTGAAGGTGATTCGGGTTTGGATTCGCTGAGTAATTCAATCACTTTGTTGATGCTACGCAAATCCCCGGGGATAGCAGGAACGTAGTGGGAGACATCTTCGTGATTTGCAATTTTTCCTATCAGAGTCTGAAGACAGTTCTGAAGAATGCTGATTCGGTTTTCTAATAATTCGACATAGCCAGAGGAATATGTCTTCTCCTGTTGTTTCTTCTTTTCAGAGTAAGTGCAAATCTTGTTGTCAGCGGAGCATTTAGAGCACGGCTTTTCTCCGTCGCATTTAGTCTTTTTCATACGACAAGAGTCGCAGGCCTTGCCTACTCTTTTCTTGCGTTGGTCTTCAGAATCATACATGATATGTAGATATGTGTAAAAAGATAAAAAGGAAAAACCTCCAAAAGAGATATTGATCCGATGAGGTCAGCAAATTCCACAAAGGTATTTTGTGGTGCGGAGTTAACTAGAGAGGATTTGTAAGACAGCAACAAGAGTTGGCCGATCTGGGAGGTGCGAGAGGCTTATTTATCGGGGAGTCTGGAAATAGGGTTCTGAGGCTCGGAAATAAGCTTTAGTGGTGGTCAGAAAAAAAAATGGGTAATGCTAAAATCCACAATCAACGCAATAGCAAACGTAGAGCCAAGATTGTAGAAGGCAATAGATAGCTCAAAAACTTTATCCAAAAAGCAGCCAGACAGAATCGATTAAGATACGGCCAATCAAATAAGCAGAATTGGTGGGCTCGCTGAGTGTGAAATCAAAGGCCGGTTTAAATTGGCAACGACAAATGTGACGTAGCCAAGAGCCTGACTTGGAATTCAACTTCGATGCAAAAGCGAGCAAAAAAGATCCAGAACCTATTGTGATGCGGTTAAATTTAGTCACAATACGTCAAAAATTGGTTGAACCAGCACAAAGCGTGGTTTTAGGTAGTGGGGTGTGCTTGAGTTCCAGTTTAGTCACTAGCCCAGAAATGGGAACCAAACAAAGCACCGAAAAAGTGCAGAACAGCAACGGACTGTAAGTACCAGAGAGAAGAATAACTGGCACCAACTTTGCGGATGCACGGGTTTGTGAAAGCGGCTTACTGGTTGTTCAGGTTAGAAATTAGTAAACCTAATAACTGCGAATAACCCACAAAAAACTCAATGATTTGGAGGTTAAGATCTAGATTGCAGTCCACAAGAATAGGCAAAAACCGCAAAAATTTTTGGACCGATGATATATGTAATAATGTGATGTTGTTGAATAGTTAAGATGGGGACCCGGTTGCTGATTAAAAGCGTAGTCAAAGGTTGGTCAAATTTTACTAAAACCCGATGTGACGGACAGAAATGGCCGATTGCAATGGTTAGCGTCGCACAAAGTTGAGCGGTGCAAGACGAGTCGTTAGAACACGAACAAAATGCTATCCGCTTAGCTGATTCGAAAAAAAGTATCACTAGTATATCCTCTTCAAGTCTGCTGACTATGACTAGTAATTTCAAGGAAAATGATGTCAGGCTGAAAAATAGTTGAATCAAGGATCAACAGCCACACTTGAAATTTATACGACAGAAAAATCCTAAATTATAGAAGTTCAACACAAAATATGTCAAAGCAAGTTGAACAACCAGTTTAAAAGGATGAAAAATTAGTCGCAAATCCAGCTCTGAAAGGTTCAAAAATCTAGAGCGGCTGGCGACTCTACTTTATAGACTGCTGTGTGGTAACGGAACTGAGACGCGGCCGGATGCTAGTCCCACGGATCTAGTTAATGCCGAGGGGATGAGTTGCGACACAAGCAAACAACGGGCTAGGAACAAGCAAAAACTCAGTACCGAATGGGAACGCAAGATGTTGATCGATCGAAGTAAACTCAATGCAGATGGAAATGCTTGAATTAATGGACTTTTAGTGATAATTACTCTCAGGAGCAGGAACCTGACAAGGTGGAATACTTGTCTACTTATATACTTTGGTGGAGCTGGATGTGCCTGTGAGACACTTACAAGGCCACATAAACTTCCATGAAGAATAGATTATGTTTCTATCGAGCCTATATTAGGCGAACTAAAATGTCTAATTCATAAATTCCGAAACTAGTTGGAGTCTTTCAAAGCAACTCTTTCCGCTGTTCTCACTTGGTAAAACATGCAATTGAGATGGTGATCGGCTAATCAACAATTAGCCAAAAAAACCCTGCACTCTCAAAAAAAATAAAAAAAAAAAATAAAAAACAAAAATTTCCGCCACATTTCTATCACCTCGAGACTATATCTCTGCTGATGCTTGCTGAGAAACAACTGTTTTTGTCTGATTTGGAGAGAAAGGGCCAGACCAACCGGCCAGTAGTGCCAGGAAGGTTGCTGTTCCGTTGCTTTTGATGGCCATCTCCACCTTGTTTAGCCCTCGATGGGGTTAATTTGAGTTTGTTGTTTTAGGTGACGTGCTGCTGTGTGGCTAGAAAACCGTTGAACTCCAGGGCTTTACGAGGTCTTGGGGCTCACCGCAGAGTGCTTGGGACCGGCGATGTAATTGCCGATAGCTTCTGCTGGCTCGGGCTAATTGCCGGTAAGTGGCAGCTGTGACCAAGTGATCATCAGCTCTTAGTTTAGACCAAATTGGTCACGAGAGACCAAAGCTAATGTGGTTTTGTGGTTTAATAGTTGGTGGCTTCTTTTTCACATAATTATCTGACTAAAATAGTGAAGTCTTGGACAATTAGCTCGGAGTTGCTTCGTCCGATAAGACTTTTTGTTCCTGCTTGAGTACGCCAAGTCAAAGAGCCGTCCGAAATTTACGGACCTCCGCACGGCTCGTCGGACACCCATCTCCACCATTCTTTTCATGGCGTGACCCAAATTAAAGCCCATTCGAGGTGGGAACGTATAAGAAACTTTGACACCATGGTGCAAGCTTCCTTTTTAAGATCAGAAAAGGCGAGAAGGGGTGAACCCCCCCGAACTTTTGCTATCCATTTGAATTGGCTTGGCTATTTTAACATTGCATCATACAAGGCTGACCAAAGTAACAGCCCCGCATGTTCAATAAATCGAGTTTATTGGCATAAGCGCACTACCAAGGTTTTATAAATTAAGACTATCAAAAAAAATCTCGATATGATGTGCACTGTTCTATGGCAGTTTTCGAGATAGTATAGTTGCTGTATCCATTCAATACCTTACGTCATTTCTCTGAAAAGTCAATGCAATGTGTGCTAGTAGAAATTGACGAATAATACCTCGAGGAGCATGCAGGTAATTTGTTCGGATGCTGGTGTGTCTCGGGGTTGGAAGGGCTTTCAGCCCGACGGATGGCTGCGACCCATCACGCGGCTCAGAGCCGCTGCTTTATTATCAGAAGATAATGGATTGCCGAATTACGGTGGAGAAATCTGTAGGTGTGTGGACTGATAAAGACGTATTAGCTGAAGTATGGAAAGCTGAGCGGCTGGCTGCTTGAAAACTAACCCATGGCGGAGCAATAATGCTGCATTGACGGAATTTAGATATTGAGCTCGATATATGCTGCAAAAAATTGTGAATTGAGTTCGATGTTGCTTACGGACGTACATGTCCACAAAGGTTATCTTAGCTCGGTGACGAATCGAATCATTTCATTTAGAGGTGTAATATAGCTATATTCAAGCCAAGAGCCAAGAGCCAAGAGCCAAGAGCCAAGAGCTCATCGCATAGGTGAAATTGCCAATGAATGCCAGCTCGTCGCCTCCGGACTATTGGATTCCTAGACCAAAATAATAATTAAACATTCAAGTTAGGCTAAGATAAGTGCCCATCTACTAGCTGATAAAATATGTGAAGCAGTCCACTCCGACGAGTGGGTGTATTTGCGTATTAGGCTAATGGCTATGTAAGAATTGTGTATAATCAGTAGGTAGGTGATTTATAGCAAGTATACCAATAACCATCTGGCCCTAGCGATTTATGACATGTCATAACAGCATATGAATATTCACAGTCTTCTCGCTAGTGCATAGTATTAAAATAAAGTTTGATTAGGATTAGGTAGATAGTGTGATCGATCTTAGACTTACGGTTGCTACGAGCAAGATACTGCTGAGTATTAATCGGGTGAAGTTACAGTGTGGCTATATTGCTTTCTGGACGATAGTGACGTCGAGCTAAAATCGCTATCTGGCTCACATTCAATACATTGTTCGCCAATGTGCCACGGATCAAACTAAACAACAATGTTCTTGCTATACAAGATTTGGAAGCACAATCATGATTCTCCCATTATCTACAGATTCGGACATCTGCTATATTCATATATTTACATTCTACTCTATGGATTTCTCCAAGTAAGTCATCTTCAATAGCTTAGATATGCTTCGTGGCTCGTGCCTATGCTTTATGATGCCGGAAAAACCCTTGAGAAGCTCCAACACTGTAATGGCTGGACTCAACGGCTTCAAGCTGCTCCAAAGTGGCAACCAAAGGACTGACTTTGGGGCTGGGGGTGTACTTTTGTTTAATTCGAGGTGCATTGGGGGTTCCCACTAGGTATCCTCTTCGAGACTCATCTCGGTAATATTCAATGTTTCGTCGATCCACCGGTCTAGCTCGCAACGGAAGTCTCCCAAACTTTTCAATTGCTGCTTCTGGACGAGTTAAAACCCGCAAACCAAACTTTGTGTAGTATTGAGTAGTGATTGAACCGCCCAACTCTTCGATCTTCTGGATAGCTAGAGCAGAGGCTTTAGACACAGAAATGTTCACCTTAGAATGAAATCTATCGAATTCGCCAGCTAAAAGCTTGACACCAACAGGTAAAGTACCAAAATATCGAGATCGGTAAAGCTCTTTCATAGTGATAGGTTTGGATGCATCGATTCGACCGCTGTCAATGAGATCTTGAAGCTTGTTGAGGTTCAAATATTGAGGTTTTGCAAGCTTACTCTTGAACCCGACCTTAGGAAACAGCTTGTAAAGAGGAGTTTGACCACCTTCAAACCAGGGCTTCACTTTGGCACGAGCCCATTGACCTTTGGTACCTCTACCAGCAGTCTTACCACGTCCAGAACCCGGTCCACGACCTACTCGATGCGTGTTACTGGTTGCACCAGCAGCTGGCTTGAGTGATCCCATGATAGATGAAGCATATCTTATTCCCAGACGATGGCTCATGAATGATCCACCAGAGATATTGGCCAGTTTGTGGCCAAACGCTTTGAACATTATGGTTGATATTCCGATGATGATGGCTCGAAGGTGGTGAGTATAGTTGAAAAATTTCGGAAGTGCTGCCGGGTAACTTTAGTTAGTGCAACCATCCAGTGTAGGCTTGGAAGTTTGAGATGCAGTGTTGGATTATATTATCAAGAAGGGCCCTTGGGTTTTGGAGAGGCTTGAGAAAAACAAAAAGCAGTGTTGGATTGGTCTCAATACCGATTGGACATATCTACCTTGCGGGTCGTGGTAGCCGACCGCACATATTCATGCGATGGAGTCAGGATTGACCATTACCGACCGCCTATTGAAACCCCGTGTTGGCCCAAGAAGGACAATTAGGGGTAATCGAGCGCAAAGCATCATGCAGTAAAGTAGCACGGCGAGATTCTGAATATGGTATGTTAAACCTAGCTCATCTCTACATTGTGATACAAATCGGGATTGGAAATGGGCCGAAGAGGCTGATCATTTTTATACATATTGAGTGACAGAGGACAGTTCTAGTAAAACGTCAAAGCCCATCACCAGGTTGCGGCACCCTGCAAAAAATTTGTTCCGGCTTTGACTACCCAAAAGGTAGCAGTAGTGGGATGGTCAGCCTGCGAGCTTGCGGACGCGTAAATTATGATTATTCCCCGTAACCTGAAAACAGTAAGACAACCCATGGCTACTAAAAAAAAATAAACAAACTCGGGGAGGTGTTCCGACCGGTGTCTTAATGTCGAAATTCAACGGGGTAAGCTTGAGCTCATTTTCATCAGCTATTGCATGAGAGGTGCCTGTAATGAGTCTATACAAAGGGTCGCAAGAAAATTTCAACAGAACAACAACCGGTGTGACAAATCTTATCATAGATTAATGAATTAGTTAGGTGTCACACAGATTTAGAAAGAGCCATGAGCGGTCAAAGAGTGTCAGCCAAGAGGCTCGACAATGTCTGATGGCCGTACTGCAAGTGCTTCTGTTCACGTGATGGTTTAGCCAAACTCTACGGATAATCCACCAATTTCACGCTTGTGTGGTAGAACGGCTCAGCCATCTCCCACCTATATAATGGCGTCTGCTCCTGCATAGTAAGGAGATGGCTGTAATTCTCGAAGGTAATAATAATTTTCAAACTCAGGCGGGCTGATAGTGGTAGCAACCAGTCGCCAACACCAGCAGTTTCAACACCCCGATTATTTGCCGCTTCAATCCAATACCATCTTTAATAGGTGCCACCAGAATATAACGTCTTTAGGTCACGGGTTAGTGGGTTTGTGGGTGCAGTGCGTCTAGCCAAAAACCTTAGATCACGCATTCGATCAATCTTTGTCTTCTCAATAACCTCCCTCCTCTTTCCCAGTCACCAACTAGTACACCAACTAGTCACCGTGGAAAAAGATGCCTCTCATATCGGGCCGTCGAAATAGCCCCCAAATCAAATCATCACCAAATTCTTTGACAGCCAAAGCCAGTCCTAGCTTGAGACCTTCTTTATCCAACACTAAGCGTGATAAGAAGGAAAACTCCCCGCTTGTTCGGGCTTCTCCGTTAGCTTCACCATCGTTGCGTCCCCACAGCTCTCCAGCTTTGCATCATTCCCCCCAACCAGTTGCTCCTGCTTTACTGGATCTTCGTATTGAGTCTCCTCCTCTGGTATTATATGGAAATCCGAATGAGTCTACCGGATGCTTGCTGTCAGGAATTTTTGACGTTATCATCAAACAAGATGCCCCGTTTGCAATGGCCAAGGTGGATTTGATAATATATCAACAGGTTGAACAAAAAAAGCCCAATCCTCAGAAATGCGCTGCTTGTACTAGCCATGTGACCGAGCTTGCTCGATGGAACGTGTTGAGCCATCCTGCTGACCTACCCAAGGGGAAACATGGGTACCCATTTTCTCATCTCATTCCTGGATCAGTTCCTGCCTCGTGCGATAACGCATGTTTTTCCGTTGCCTACTTCCTTAAGGCTGTTGCCATTCCTGTGAAAAGTTCTCCGTCAAATTCTAGTCATTTTCACGGCATTTCTGCTGCTCCTATAGAGTTGGTGTTACCCCTCAAGGTTTCTCGGTCTATTATCAAAGGTCCCGATCGAAACTCTGTTCGAGTTTTTCCACCTACTGATTTGGCTGCTACAATTACAATGCCTTCTGTTGCTTATCCATTATCTAATTTCAGCTTCGAGCTCATCTTGGAAGGAGTCGTGGCTCAGTTGAAGAACAGAACTGCTCGGTGGAGAATGCGAAAAATCAATTGGAGGGTCGATCAGACTATCAAAATGAACTGGGGATTCTGTGATGAACACAAATTACCACCACCACCTCCGCCAGCTCCCGCCAATGAGGCCAATGCTTCACAATCGGGCTCGAATGGCAATCAATCTGCAGATAACAATGCCGCTAGCAGCAACAACGGCAACGGCAGTGGTAACACTAATTCTACGTCGCAGCCCGAAAATGGTGCTACGTTACATCCTACATCTTCAGCTGCAGAGTCTAATCCTTCTGCACCTCAGCAACTGGCCTCAGATGGTAGTCACACTGCTCATCATTCACATGCCAAAAAGGGCAAGCATCGAGTGCAGAAAAATGATAAGGATGAATACGAGGAAAATGTGACAATTGCATCAGGCGAATACAAGGAAGGCTGGAAAAGTGATTTTTCGGGTAAGGGAAAAATTGAGTTCAATGGCACAAATATCATAATTCCTAGCAGTGTTTGCTGCAGAGTGGAGGATCCAGTTTTCGGGTTGACAGTATCACATGTCCTTGTTATTGAGCTGGTGATTGCGGAAGAAACACAAACTGCTCGAAGCTCGCGACAGACTATTCCTACTGGAGCAGCGAGAGTGCTGAGAATGCAGTTTAACATTATAGTGACGGATAGAAGTGGACTGGGCATTTCGTGGGACGATGAGGTCCCACCAGTTTACGCTGATGTGCCCCTGAGTCCACCGGACTATGCTAATGTTGCTGAGTTGCCAAAATTCGAAGATCTCACACCAAGTGTCAGCGTTGTCCAAGGAATCAACAGCGCATTGAGCCTTGAAAGCCCTAGCATAAATGCCCTGCCATAATTGTCTTCGTCTACCACATCTCTTATGCATACTTTTTAATAGTGTTTTCACTGCGGATTTCTCATCATGACATGATCTTTTTTTTCTAATTATCTTATACGTATCTTAATGTTTACTATAGTATTTGCTGTAACTATTTATCATCAACAACACGCTTGCTTGATTCCTCCCCGCACGTTTTTGTTTCAAAGTATAATTAATCTAATCTTCATAGTAGACTTTGCGGGGCCCAGCGACGGATCCCGAGGGCTCAGCCGAAAGGTTGAGCTACAAGCCTTACCCTTATCGTTATCAGCACACCCAGAGCCTTTTTCTCGGGGCTGGCCGGTGATGGTCCACCACCCAAACTTATTGGCAAGGCTTATAAAAGGTGTTCAACAGAAGGGAAGGTTAAGATTTTCATAAAGAGAAAGCCAAGGGTTGACGGAAATAAACGAATTCTTCTCTGTCTCCAATTTGAAAGACCACAATCAAAGAACCTCATTAGTGAAGACGAGTTCAATAGTTTCAGGCAAAGTGATAGTGACAACGACAGGCTATTTCAACTGAAACATCCATCATCTGACCAGAAATATTTGAACAAACATCTTGAAAATGTCTAGCAGCCCATATCCTTCTACGGTTACTTGCCTCCCTAAAACTATCCAGCTCCAGGGTCTTTTTTCTATCATCAGAGACAAGAGAACAGCTCGTGGAGACTTTATCTTTTACTCCAATCGAATCATACGATTGATTGTCGAAGAGGGGTTGAACCAGTTACCTGTCCAGAAGGAAACTGTTCTCACCCCTACTAATGACAAATATGATGGAGTCAAGTTCGTAGGCAAAATCTGTGGTGTTTCCATTATGAGAGCTGGTGAGTCCATGGAACAGGGCCTGAGAGACTGTTGCCGATCAGTGAGAATCGGTAAGATTTTGATCCAAAGAGATGAAGAGACTGCGCAGCCCAAGTTTTTCTATGACAAACTTCCTGAAGATATTGCAGATCGTTATGTATTTCTGCTCGATCCCATGTTGGCAACTGGAGGCTCCGCTATGATGGCTGTCCAGCTGTTGGAGTCTAAGGGTGTTCAGCAAGATAAGATTTTGTTTTTGAATCTCATCGCATCTCCAGAGGGAATCAAGAATTTCACTGAGAAGTATCCTCGAGTCAAGGTGATAGTTGGTACTGTTGACGACGGTCTTAATGAAGATAATTACATTGTACCTGGACTAGGTGACTTTGGTGACCGATATTACTGTATTTAAGTTGAAGCTAGCGTAATTGATTTGATATGAGATTTGCAGAAAATGAATAAATAATGATGATAAGGAAAGTGGCGGGGAGGAGGGATGCTATTGAGTTGGTATTGATCAAGGGTAGAAGAATAAAGGGCATGTGAAGGTAACAATAATGAAGATGTGAAGAGCAGACAGACTGACATGCAGAAATGAAAGTAATGAAGATAGGAAATGGACTGATGATGCTTGATATGACAACGTAGAACCATGAGATGCCATTGATTCGAAAGGCCTTGTCACACAATTACCACAGATGACAGAAAAACCTCCCATAATTCGTAACAAACTTGCCATGACTAACTTCGCTCCACAGATAATACTGATTTAAATCACCATATGTTACACCATGCTGGCCTCACGACAGTCTCAATGGAGCTGCTGGATAATAGCTAACAACCCGTAGCTTTCGACATTGAGCCAGAAAATCCTCATCGTTGTATTGATCAAGATTCTGCTGATAATTTGAAAAAGACCCGAATAATGAATCATATACTGCCTGCTTGTTCTCAACCACAAGGGGAGCATTGGCTAGTACCTCGACTGTACTAACCTGGTCCGCACCAAGTTTCTCGTCATTTGACTGCTTCAACCGCCTTAATTGCTCTTCTTCATTTTTTATCTCCAATTTCCTTAATTCTGCAGCCCTGAACCACGCAATCTCATCATCAGTCAAGGTTCTCGCTACACCGTCAGGATAAGTTCCCAGATCCCGAACTCTAGGCACCTCATGTAGCCCTGTTTCCAGAGTAGTGCCAATTATTGCACTATGAGGCGGAGTCGAACCAAAATGATTCAAATGGAACCTTTTCAAATCTTTAGGAGTGATCTTCAATTGTCCATCCATGTGCAGGTATACATAGGTTGAATTTTCTTGATGGTGATGTTGGTAAGGCTACATACGGTAGTCATGAGATGGTTAAGAACCTGGCAAGGAAAGAGAGGAAATAAATAAAAAAACACAAGAAAAAGATTGAAAAAGATATTTAAAGTTTAGATAATTTTATTGTACTGGATATGTTCAAGTAGCGTTAGGGCACAGTAGGTAGAGCAAATCATCGAATTTACCATGCTCTGGCAAGAAGAAGAAGATCAGCTATGAAATCAATAGCCATAGCCATAGACTAGTTATTCGGTGTCAGGCTTGACAACAAAGCCATAGATAAAACCATCATAGCTCTTTTCACCCACTGTCTGAATAGCAATGGAGTCCAATCGATCATCTTTACCTAAAACTTCAAACATGTGCCGAGTAGGAGTGATGTTTTCGTCACTGCTATCGGGATTAGACAGTTCTCCTCGTCGGATTACATTGTCGACAATGATAATAGTACCGACATGACTCAATTTCAGTGCAAGGTTGACATAATTGAGACTATTAGGCTTGTCGGCATCGATAAACACAACGTCAAAAGGTTCAGTCTTCTTGTTGATGAGTTCCTTCAACGAATCTAACGCAGCACCAACAATGACTTCCACCTTGTCAGAAACACCGGCTTCTTTGATATTTTCAGTTGCTACTTTAGCATGCTTGGGCTCGTATTCCAAAGTGATGACCTTGCCATCAGCTGGAAGGGCATTGGCAAACCAAATGGTAGAGTAACCACCAAGAGTCCCAACTTCAAGGACTCTCTTAGCTCTAGCAGTTCTAGCTATGAGATTCAAGAACTTTCCCTGGGTTGCAGAGACATCAATTGCAGGAAGGCTATTCTTCTGGTTGTTAGAAAGAGCATTCTCCAGTCCTCGAACCGAGCCGAGAAGGGTCTGTTTGATGAATTTGTCCACCTTGGTAGGAAGTTCGCCGAGAATTGGTCGAGACATGCTGGTATATATTATGAGACAATTGAGAAAACCACTAGAGAGAAAATTTAGTGTTGATGATTTATCCTGGGGGGATTGCACCTTATATAGCAAGGTATAAAGCAGATGACATAGCCGGCTTTATGGTGTCGGCACTCTTCCTCTAGAACTCCGATGCAGGTCCGATGAGTTGACGTGGAGGAATAGGGGTAGATAAATGAAAAGGCTCCCATGCCCCCACAAAAAGTGACTCACCAAACAGAATATTGTTGTCTGAGTCATTCCAGCAATGCTCAAGCAAGATAACATTTCCGTTTGTAAAATCTTACTGAAGATCTAGTGCTTTCTTTCTCACCCCAGTGTCAATTTGCATGTGCCGGGAAGCTATGCACAGCCGTACAAATATTAGACTGGGCATCAGCCGCGCATCTACCTGACCAGAATCAGCGAAGAAAAAAAAAAAAATTTCCACCGGTACATTGTATTATAAGTAAAAACAAAGACACGCAATGCCCAAGTCCAAGAGATCGAAGTTGGGTGAGTAAAAGATAGTTCTCAAGAGGAGCTCAAACGTTGCATTATTAACATGTATTTAGTGACGCTGTCAAAAGCCGACAAAAAGACTCGTGCTGATAAAGAGAAGATTGGTGAAGAAATCAAGCAATGTGTTGATAACTACAAGTACACATGGGTATTTTCAGTGGAAAACATGCGAAATACTTTCCTTAAAACTATCAGACAAGATTGGAAAGGAAGTCGCATCTTTTTTGGTCGAAATAGAGTGATGCAGAAGGCACTTGGACGAACCCCCGAGGACGAGCATCGACAGAATCTTCATACTCTCACTACCGTCATGAACGGAGATGTTGGAATGCTCATGACCGATGAAACTCCAGAAGTTGTGAAGGACTACTTCGAAAGCTTTGTTAAGCGAGATTTTGCTCGAGCTGGACTGATTGCTCCATTGACTTTTACTCTCCCTGCTGGTATCGTATACTCTAGAGGCGGCCAGATCCCTGCTGATGATGATGTCCCCATTGCCCATAGTTTGGAAGCCACTGTCCGAGGCCTTGGTGTTCCTACTCGATTAAAGAACGGTAAGGTTGAATTGAGCAATGAACACACAGTCTGTACAGAAGGAAAGATTCTCAATAGCAAACAGACTCAGCTTTTGAAGCTATTTGGAATCGCCTGCAGTGAGTTCAAGATCAACTTGCTTGCATATTATGACCGAGATGGTGAAGAAGTGACCAGTCTTTAGGCTGAAACAAAAGTATTGCATTTGTAACAGGTGTATTTAAAACAAAACTGATTTTCAAGTAGACATTTTCAATTGATAGATGATTTAATATTAGTTTTCGTATTATCTTATTTGAGAAAAACCGGCCAAGTGCATAAAAATGATCATCTGCTGTTCTATCCAGAAAAATTTCAGCCCACCCAGTTCGACATCACCACGTTTAACCATGGGCAAATCAAAAGCAGCCCAGCGACTGCTAGAAGAACTTGGAGAACCTCCTTCAGAGCTGCGTGACAACGAGGTACTTGTCTCTGTTATCAAACCACGAGGAAACAATCTGTACGATGTTTCAGTGCCAGCCAGTGAGGTGGAGCGATGCCCTTTGCTGAGCAGCGAAGACCATAAATCACTTGCGATTCTTGTCAACATGCCGCCAAAATTTAGAAATACCATATTTGTTAAAAGAGGAGGACATGCAATAATCAGTTTGTACGAG
Organism: Zygoascus meyerae; assembly: GCA_030561445.1. Classification (NCBI taxonomy): domain Eukaryota; kingdom Fungi; phylum Ascomycota; class Dipodascomycetes; order Dipodascales; family Trichomonascaceae; genus Zygoascus; species Zygoascus meyerae. The sequence goes on from JAKTXC010000023.1 coordinate 42,573, forward strand.
GATTCCGAAGAAGAATCGAAGGTCAAGGGGGATTTCTGTAATATAGTCACGAACCAGAGAGAATGGGCGAAATACCCATATTGGCCGATAGAATTCAAGAAGCAGGAGGAGGAAGAGAGATCCAGGGATATGATGATGCCCAGTGATGACGATGAATACGAAGAAGAGGAGGAACATGATGAAGTTGATGATCTTATCGCTTAAAATCATATAAAACGTATGGTTCGGAACCAGCGACTTAGAACTGTTTTAATGGTCATGGACTGGTCCTCGAGATCTCCATCTGACATGGGGATCTCCTTATTTAAATTAAGATTTCCTGCTAAAATAAATGATTTAGTTGTCGAATGAGGTATACAGCCTTCCAGCACATGAATTAAATGTGTAATTGAACTGGCAGTGAACGGTCTTCTAGCAGCATGCATAAAGCCATAGACAACGACGACACTAGGAACTCCAAGACTTTTCCCTGCATTAAATGAAGAATCCCACGGATTTGATGGAATGTTCATAAGATGATATATGAGTTGTGGAAGCGAATCAGGGCAATCTACAAAGAAATGGTCGGCTTGCAATGACTGCTCTAAGCTCTTATTATTTGACACAAGCTGAACAAATTCTTTAGCAGTTTTACCTAGCAACAAGAAATAAATTCTCACTGGCTCTTTTTCTGTTCCATAAGTATCAAGCAGATCTTTTATCACCGACACGATGTCTCCATTAATATAAATCATAGTTCTGTGATCGAATTAACAAGATCGATGCCCCGATATGGTGGGCGGGGAGGATTTCTTTATAATAGCCGGAACGGACCAGTGAAGACAGGCCTGAAGCGGCGGATCCCAGCAGTGTGAAGAGATGAGCATAAAGAAGGGATTTTTACATGTAAACGGACAGAATAATATTTGAATTCAAAAGGGACATTATGATTTTGCTATAGAATTGGGCATATGATGGACCAGAGATTTCCCATAGTGTCAGAGATTTTAAATAAAGTGACAGGCCAAAGTAGTGCACTTGAACTACATCAATAAGGGAAGAAGATGAGAAGTTTTTAGGCAAAGGTAAAGCCTTTCAAAAAATAAAATGAAAATATGCAACAGAGTATCGTTAACAGTGGAAAGCAATCGGAGATTTTGGCTGGCGAGAAATTCAGCAGACCGTGGTCCATACAGAGACATGGTGGTGAACAAGATGCAAGATCAAGATGCAAAATGCAAAGAGATTGCAAGAAAGAAACCCACTAGAATTGCCATCCAGTACCGGGATTGTTCAAAACTTTTATATCGACAATATCTTCATTTACCAAGTCTCCATAAAGATGCGCAAAATAGTCGTTTCGAGATGCAACGTAGTCCCATCGGATCAAGGATCGGTATTTGTTTCCGGTTTTCTGTGCAGGAATAGCAACGTCTTTGGAATCAGGCGCGTCAATGCACAGAATGTAGACTTTAGGGGTATCTTTGAAATATTTGTTCAAAGTATCAGCAACTTGGGCTTTAGTAGAAAGATGAATGAACCCATCTCTCATGTCCATAGGCACTAGAGGCAGAACCAAATCAGGAGGGCTGGAAGAATTGCGAACGGCTTCCTCCGGTAGGCTTTTCAGGATTTTGTAGAGCATAGTAAGACACTAGTGTAGATATCTACTAATAAAATGAACAGAGGTCAAACCGAAGAAAATGCAAAGATCAAGAACTAGACCGGCCGTCACAAACTAGAAATGAAAGAAGAATATTAAGATGCTAAAAAACCGCCTGGACCGTTGCGAAAATAACAGGTACCGCTCATCTTTGTGCAATATTAGTTTATATATATAGCGGATAAGATCATCTCGCTTTTGTTGGCTTGCCAGCCAACAAGCCAAATGACCCGTTTAGAAAAAGCAAAACTTGTAGACTAAGGAAAAAATCATTGAAAAAAAAAAAAAAACCCACAAAAACAAAAATTTTTCTGTGAAAAAAACAAAATAAGAATTGGATGTGTGAAAGAATTAGCGAAAAACCAACCTAAATTGAATTCACTGCAGCCAAACAATAGAAGAGCCACAGCATCTGGCAATATTACCCAAGATGGCTACTGTCAAGCTATGTAAGACAGAAATAGTGGCTCAGCATCCCTGGGACACGAACGATAGCATATGGGGTTTTTTTATTTTTTATGTTTTAGTGTATCATGTTATGGTGATTAGTTTCAGAGGTTGTGCTGAATTTTCTTATGGTGGCTAAACATAGATTCCTTGTTTGCATTCTGGGTTCTGGGCAATAAGAAGGCTCTCTTAGTCCCGTCAATTGTCTCTCTAAATCGGTTATCTGCCCCGAATGCTTGTTCACGATGCCATATGATTGTTGACCTGATTGCACTATGAGCATAAAACAAAAAGAATATGCAACAAACCAACAGTTAGGTCGACTAGCTAGCTGACTAATCGGAATTCTTTTTTTTTCTCGTATGGGTAGTAATTTGACGAAGGTACAGGCTTGAAAAGATCTTGCGAAAGAATAAACACGCAGTATCCAGTGCAGTTATATTCTTGAGTTATGTCTTAGTTAGGAGATAGACATCCGAGCCAATCATCAACAGGTAAAGCCGATGATGGAGTCTGAAGCAGCTGAAGATCTTGCCGCAATATAGCCATATAGTGTAAAATCTGAGGGACCAAAAAATGTTTCTGCGATATTATAGCTGGATAGGGCCTTATTGTGAGCAAAGGTATTTTAGCTTTAATAGAATACTTTTCCATAAATGTAAAAGAGTCCATGGTTCTATATCAAGCTAGAGACCATTACCGAAATGGGACGGATGGGTGGGTGCGGGTGATTCCAGCCTGTCCAGGAAATACCTCCGGGATCTGGTTAAAAGCGGTAGAGAAGCTAAAGCTAAAGCTCAAATCTAGTGGAGAACAATGACTGTAGGATCGTATTCGGATAGTTTTAGCTTGGTGTGATGCTAGCTAAGATCAGTTTACGCTGAGATCGTGACGCTATTAGATTTCATATAGACCCATGTCATGAACGAAGGTTGCTAACGTTTTCTGGCTCTTGATGAGATAGCCCACCCCTCAAGTTTAGCAAGTCTAGCTCGAGTTTGAAGCATGAAACTTTTTTTCTTGGCTGATTAGTTGAGCGGATGGAAATTCCAGCAAACGTGCAAAAAAACTTTTCGCTCGCATTATTTTTTTGCACGTTAGCCAATGTCTTATGCAGCTAATTCGCTTTGTATTACCTTACCAATTTTCAATTTTCAATATTGATAATTTTGCGAGCCTTTCCTTCTTGAAACACTCACTTATCCGCTCGGCATTCCATTCATTTCTTTTCTACATTCATGTATTCACACAGCTTCCATTTCAGCCTTCTCTTCTGTTGATCAGCCAGGATAGTAGGGGTCGGCTGTCCGTGTGGTGGTTGGGCCAGTAAAAGTTGCCTAAAAGCGCAAGATTTGCGCAATTCACAGTTGCATTGTGCCGACAGTCGCCTTTGATGGTGGGAAATCTGACGCTTTTGATGAAAGAAAATGTGTCGGCTCACAAATTGACACGGCTCAGGTAGTACCACTGACCTGACCCATATTGGCTGTACTTTAGTAGCTGTACCAGTTTGCTAGACCCTATCCTCCTGGCCAATGTGCGCAGTGCTTATCGTTGGGCTGGTTCCGCAGGCCGTTTCTTCATTTAAGCCGCATCTCCCGTAGTACATTCAACGCCATGTGATTCTCAGTTATTCTGATCGTCTTCGATTTCACAAAAATGGAAGGTGATTACTACCTGATCCAAGCAAGAAAATACCGGACCCACTGATCGGCTGAACTGTCATTTCTGTCCAGGCCACACAATAGTTGATCGCTTTGGCTAGCCTAGCTCTGAAACCGAGGCTCACGTCCAGCTCCGCTAGTGGTCAGCCCTTTCTTGCGACCAGCTTACACGCACCAGCCAAAAATTATACAAGAAGCGAATAACATGGATTTATTAAACAATTGGATTGTCTGCGTAAAAAAATGACAACGGTTTTCTATATGCAGTTGCTTTTGATTCTTTGTTACCTATCATGACCTTATAATGTAGTATTGTATTATGCATTTGTACGATAGCGGACGGCCCTACTTCCTTCAGCTACTAATGACGATATGATAAGCCATGCATGTGGTATTCGGATGTCCGAGATCATATTGACATGGTGGCATAACAAAATACACAGAATAATAAATTACAAACCGTAAATGATACTGTTTTTGCTGTCGTTGCCTTCATTGTTATCGACTTATTTTGGACTTTCATCCTCATTCTCATCCTGATCTTCGTCCTCATTTTCATTCTCATCCTCGTCCCCATCTTCTTCTTCATCGCTATTGACAGCGGCGAAATCACCTTCCTGCTCACCAACCTCTCGGCTAGCAGACAAAGCGGCTTCAAACTCCTTGACTTGTTTCTTGCTGAATCCTGAAGCTTCTACCAAAATATCAAGGTTGGCCTCCCGCTGGACATCTTCCTCCCATTTCGGATAGTCCTCCGAAATGTATCCAAGCTTTTTCTCAAAAAATGATCGGATACAATCGACGTCTCGCTCGAAGTAACGTTGAGCATCAACGTGTGAAGTGGAAACACACTGTGGGAAATCAATCACCACAATCTCGGTCTCTGGATCGTTTTCATCGTAGTCGTCACAGATCATAATATTGAATTCATTAAAATCACAATGGATCAATCCATGGTTTGCCAATCGCACAATAAAAGTCATCAAAGTATTGTAGAGCCTTGAAGGATTGCTATGCTCCTTTAAAGCACGCATGGGAAATCCGTCAATCAATGACATCACTATATGGTGACGAGACTGATCAATTGGTGTAGGGACTCTGAATCCAGCTTCATGTAATGCTTTCATAAATGCAAATTCTTTTTGAGCAGCAAGTCGAGATAGATACATCCAACTGGCCGACTGTCGATTCTTCAAATAATCTCTGTTGTTCACCACAGTTCTGAACGAGGTTCGACCAAGACGATGAATCTTTAAGACTCGCTGAATTCCTTGTCCATCTTGAACAACAAAGATATCAGATTCCTTACCGATACCAACCTGATTTCCAACAGCAACGACGCTCTCTCTTTTCACCAATGCCTTCAACGCCAAGTAATCATAACCTTGATACGTTAAACGATAACCGTCATACGACGAATTTTTCATACGTGCGATCAACTTGACTTTGGCTATTTCACTTATACATCTAGAAACATTAGATCCTTTCAACCCTGATATATGAGTAGCCAAAGTGGTCGGCACCACCTCGTGATTCTTAGACCCCATTTCAAATGCCGTCAACACCCGGAAATCGTCATTCGACAAATATCGCATATGCCCTATATCTAATCGTCCCATATTGTCGTTAAATTTTTCTTGGTGTTTGGTCAAATAAATCAATCACTCTTCAAAATTTTTTTCCCTCCTCTCTAAAAGCTCTACTCCTAATATTTTTTTGAACTGGCACAGCCGTACCATCAGGCCCGAATATCAATCAAGAGGGTGATTAGATGATATCACCGTCTGCCTTATACTGAGTGCCCAGTTTGATCAACACTTTCTAACGAGATATTTTGAGTGCCTTCTGATCAGTATTGCTTGATCTTCTAGGTATTGTTGTACTGCAGTTTGAGACAGCCTGGGCTGGTTCGATATAATCGGTCATCTTGTTTTAACCACAGTTTAAGAGGAACGGCCGCCACTAAACAACTGGCCATCAGCTGCCACCCAAGTACTTATTTGACTCATTTTTGAAACACAGAATCTTTTGATAAGATATACAACTGTTCAGATAAATTGTATTTCACAACATAACTGTTTCTTTCCTACTTACTAGGATTTCATAACCCCCCAGTCTTGTGTTTGCCAATAAGGCTTTTTACAACCCAACGGCGACCCTGACTTCTGCCGCCGGTTGCCTCCTCATAATCATACCAGGATCTTAAATTGGTTATCGGGATATCATTGACTCGCCCGTCTACCAACGTTTCCTGAAATTCCATTGGAAGAATAAAAGACGTGGAGATGACTGATAAGAAAGACTCAGGCTCTAGTTCCAAAAAATCGGATCCTGGGCCTGCTGGAGCAGATGGCCCAGACGGCATAGCTTATGATAGCAAGCACGACAGCGATATTTCTGATCAATCAGACACGGACGACGCTCAGGATGCACTGCAAAGGTTGATTCGAATGAGACAGGAGATGATGGAAATAGATGACGACACTGTCACGGGTAATGGTACTGATATGGAGGACGACTATGACGAAAATGGTCATGACGATGTGGATGACGATGATAGTGACGAAAATGATCTTTACTTGTCCTCATCATCTCGTGCAACTTCTATTAAAAGGGGAATTAGGAATCGTCAATTTTCAGATTCTGCAAGAGACCAAGAGGAGAGTGATGACGAGGAATATATTCAGGAAAGAGGCGCAGACCAGGACGAGGAAGACCAAGATGATTATGACGACGAGGAAGATGACGAACAAGAAAGAGAAGCGGAAGATGATGATCACCATGGGTCTTTTCTGGGTCTAGGTAGCTCATCGATCCCTGGTTTGGGTCAACTTGGTTTCATGAATCAGCGACTATTTAGTGCGCTGACCAACGATGTTTTGGGATTCTCTTCTCGAGTACGTCCAATTTTGAGTGCGTTACGAGACAGGGATGATTCTTCCGCGGTCATGAGTGGTTTGGAGGAGCTGGCTGATAATCTGCTCATCTCCAATGAAGATTCTTTGTCGACGTATTTCCCAGTGGATTCATTTGCTCAGGAGCTTGTCAAAATTTTGGTAGACCAAACATTCGAAGAGCAACCAGAGATTTTGTTACTGGCTTGTCGAAACCTGAGTAATATGATGGAGGTGCTTTCCGCTTCTGTTAACAGCATTGTCCGACACGGTGCAATACCTGCATTATGTCAAAAATTGTTTGAAATTCAGTACATTGATTTGGCTGAACAAGCATTGTCTACACTTGAACGCATTTCAATAGACTGCCCTAGAGAGGTTTTCTACGGGGGCGGTCTGCCAGCATCTTTAACTTATTTAGATTTTTTTTCTTCTCACGTGCAACGAAGTGCACTCACTATTGCAGCAAACATCTGCAGAGATATACCCGCCGATGCCGAATTTTACATGATCAAGGATACGATGCCTATTCTAGAGAATGTTTTGTCCAATTCCGATGAGAAGGTTTGTGAAAAAGGTTGTGTTTGCGTCTGCAGCATCATCTCCAGCTATGCAGACAACCGACAGAATCTTCAGCAATTGGCTTCTGATGAGTTGGTCAAAAAGCTTTTGTCACTGGCAAACCCTTCAAGCTCTTTAGCATCTATTCATTCCATACAAACTGATATTCTCAAAGCTGTTGCTGTATTAGCTAGAGCCTCCTCCAAAGCTGCTACGTTATTGCTGAATGAAAAGGTGGCGGATTTGGCTTTTCAAATCCTCACCAACCATGTACCTGCTTTTGATAAAGAAGATACTATAAAGCAAGACAATGGTGCTATCATTCAATCTCTCATTCATGCTAGCCGAAATCTTTTGATTATGGCCATCACCATTATACGTGATATTCTTCCCGTGGCTTATTTCGACAGTACTGAATCATCAGACTATGACGCTCACTTCGTCTGCGCCGGGCCGTATCGGTTTTCAAGAGAAAATTTAACGAAGGAGGAAGTCGCGCGGTTAGGCGAACGAACGGAAGCATTATCAGCTGTTCCAGAAAAGGTTTTGCAGCATTTTTGCCGTGTTTCGGCTTCTTTGATGCTAGATATATTCTCAACGTCCGTGGATAGGATTGTTAGACAGAATGTATTGACAACTTTGATTCGAATCGTTTGTTTACTTGATGCTGACACGTTGAATGAAGTTGTGTTACACATAGATTTGACCGGCTTGATAGGTTCTATATTCTCTCAGCCAGAAAACCCTTGGGCAGTGGTAGGCGGCCTTGAAATTGGACAATCACTACTAATGAAGCTCCCATCTATTTATCGACCGACTTTCTACCGAATTGGAATCATTGGTGAAGTTGAAAACATGCTTGCCAATATCAATGCTGAGGAAGAAAAAGACCCTAGTGATATTGAAATTGACGAAGGAGAAGAACAAGACGAAGACTTCAACGAGGATGATGAAGATGATGAGGACGATGACGAATATCAAAGTGAACTGGGTGAAAGCGTTTCCAATGGTGTCAGCTCAACATCTTTCAAGAAAGATAGTAGCGGCCATAAAGGTAAATTTTCCTCCAGTGATATGGCACCACTACTCAAAAAGGATGCAGAACTGCTTTTGAGCATTTACAGGTCTGCCAGTGGCGACGATGACGATTATGAACTAGAAGCAGCCCACACAATTGAAAGTTTAAAAGCCATTTCAAGCAAACTTCTGGCAGGTGGTTCTACGGCACAAGGAGCACTAGGAGATTTTGCTGCATCCGTTTCTACTACCAGTAGTTTTGAGCTCATGTCTTCGGGTGTACTGGAGGCCATAGTCTGTTATCTGACCAATGAGGTTAATGACTATCAAAATGACTTTTACACTGAGTTTTCCAAGATGTCCAGCCACGGTACAGAGAACGTTTTCACAGCCTTGATTGAAAAATTACAAGAGATCTTGGCAAGAAGTGAGCGACTTGAGGTAGTATCTGTTGGAGGGGATGTGAACAATCGCTCTGGGTCGGCTGGTATGCTTGCTCGTCAAATCAAGATAAAGCTTGTTGCAGACAGCTCGGTTGCCTCGGATCTCCCAGAGTTACCTGATCAGTTTCGAAGTATCGCTCTTTCTATCCAAGCTATCGCTACGTTTAAAACTCTGGAAGAGTTTTTGAAATCAAAAGTTGCGTTAGGCAGAATAGCAGGCTTTCACAATCACCGCTTACCACTCGACTCTGACAGGTTGGAAAAAGCATTCGGGTCTGGATTGCCTTTTTCCAGTGCATTGGCTGCATTGGCTCGTGGCCATGCTGGAGGAAGAGTCGACAGGAGTGAAGCGGCATCAGGATCTGACGAAGAGATTGCTGATGATATTCATGTTAACGAAGCCGAATCTTCTGAGACACCAAGTATCAACGAATCTGCTGACATAGCATTACCAGTATTTACGGCCCGAAGTCGAAATAGTCCTAGGGAGGGCTCTGGAATAAGCTCGCCGTCTGATAACAGAGGTCGTAATAGTGGCAGTGAAAGTTTGGCTTTACCTTCATCTTCTGCTAGAACTGAGCAAGCTGACAGTGAATCATCTGAGGTAGCAGCGCTGAATCCGGTGGGGACTTTGGGAAATCCAAGAAGAACATATGCTAGTGTTGCAAGAACCAAATATGGGAATGATGATGACTGGCATTTTGAATTTGCAATAGATGGGGAACCCATTCCACACGATAGCACGATTATAAATGCGGTATATCGAATGCTGCAAAATGCACTCGAAAAAAAGGAAAAGTCTCATAACGATAGTCTTGGTAAGTTTCCGCAAGAAATATGGTACCAGACTTTTGAGGTGACATACAGAAAGGTTGAGGGCCAGGCACCACCGTCCCCTAAAGGAAATGAGATGGATGCTGAGGATGTTGATCCTAGTTTGACAGTTCCTTCATCTTTCAATTCAGATGAACAAACGTCTGTTGCTTTGCGACTTCTGTCTGTCTTTTTTGACCTCAATTCGACGAGCAACGTATATCGGTTGCCTCCTTTAGCCAACGAATCTGTTTTTATATCGTCGAAACTGACTGCCAAGCTGAATCGGCAACTGGACGAGCCTCTTATTATGGCATCTGGTATAATGCCGCCATGGATGGTGGATGCTACTAGGCTTTACCCTTTTTTGTTCCCGTTTGATTCGAGATATGTGTTTTTGCAAAGCACATCATTCGGTTACAGCAGAAGCATGAATCGGTGGCAGAACTCCAGACGAGACGGAGCTTTGGATGGTCGTAATACACAATCTAGCCGACGAGATGACGGGAGACCACCAATGGGAAGGCTATTACGACAAAAAGTCCGCGTTTCGAGACATCATATCTTGCACTCAGCTGTCAAGGTAATGGATCTTTGTGGCTCATCACCAAATATTCTTGAAGTGGAATTCTTCGATGAAGTCGGAACAGGATTGGGACCAACTTTGGAGTTTTACACTTTAGTTAGCAGAGAATTTGCTTTGAAAAAGTACAAAATGTGGAGAGTTGGTGAAAGCTCGAACTCGGAAGATTCTCCTTATGTGAATGACATTGGTGGATTATTTCCTTCTCCAATGACCAAAAGCATGATGGAAACGTCCAGTGGTAAAAAAGTCTTACAGCTTTACAGCACACTTGGCACTTTTATTGCAAGGTCGATGATCGACTCAAGAATGATTGATATTCACATTAGTCCTAACTTTTTCAAGGCCGCATTAGGAAGATTAAAGCCTACTTTGAACAGCCTCAAGAGCGTGGATGGCCATCTCAGCGCAAGCTTGGGAGCTCTGTTAGACATGAAGAAGGATCATGCTGATAACATTGAGAACTTGATGCTAGACTTTACACTACCAGGGTATCCATCTATAGAGTTGGTGGAAGGTGGATCAGACCTAATTGTCAATGCCAGTAATGTTGACGATTATATTGATTTAATTGTCAACATGATTATGGGAGACGGTATTACTGCACAGAGCAATGCTTTTTGTGAAGGGTTTTCTAAGGTTTTTCCTATCACTGCTTTGCAGGCCTTCACACCTGCAGAGTTGACTGCTCTCTGTGGCCAAGGAGACGAAGATTGGGCTGCTTCCACCATATATGATGCCATCAAAGCAGATCACGGTTACAACAAGGACAGCATCCCCATTCAATATCTGATAAGTGTCATGAGTGAGTTCGACAATGAAAAACGGCGAAAGTTTTTGCAGTTTATGACTGGCAGTCCAAAATTACCGATTGGAGGATTCCAAGCATTAAACCCGTGTTTTACAGTGGTTTTAAAACAGCCGGAAGAGCCATTTGGTCGGGATGAGTTTTTGCCCAGTGTCATGACATGTGCCAATTACCTAAAGCTTCCAGAGTACAGCAGCCGGGAAATTCTTGAAGAAAGATTGTTGACAGCCATGTACGAAGGTCAGGGTGCATTTTTGCTGTCTTGAAGAGCAGCTCTTCCCTGATGTATATAGAGATGATAAAACCAAGAAATATGTTACCAATTACTGGACCGAATTCACATGCATTTCACATGAATTATGTCGGGATTTTCATGCCATTCATCTGACGATACCCACATTTTTTTGAATGTGGAAAGTCCCCCAAGAATCGAACCTCCTACCCATGTAGAGTACTTCCTCTCAGGAGGAGCAAATATCTTGAGCTTTGTATTACCGGATACGAGTGTTTTGAGTTCGTTTAAAAGTCTATCTCCAAGACGTTTTGTTAAAGTGGATCCCCCTGAAAGAACGATGGACTCGTAAAGAGCAGAACGTAAATCAATGTCGCAACGTGATATTGAGTCAGCAAGAAGCTGGTGTATTCCATTAGCCTCTGATCCAATAAGATCAGGAGAAAACAAAATCTCCGGTGCTCGGAAGAGTTCTGGCCCAAGAATGATATCTTTACCATCGGGGAGTCTAAAGACAGTTCCCAGGGTACTTGAGGCAGATGACGTAGCAGCCAGGGGAGCAGATGACGATTGTGCAACAACAGACGAGGTTAGATGTCTAAGTCGTCTTTGGTAATCAAAACCTAGCCACTTTTTCTCCTCCTTCTTAGCATCCGATGCAATGTAGCAGAGCTTTTCTTTAATGTTACGAACCAGCTCCAGTTCAGCTGAAGATTGCAAAACTATGCCTGATTTTCTTAATTGACGTTGGAGGTCATTTGTTACTGATCTTCCTGCTACATCAATACGTTGGATTGCAGAATTGATGGAAAATCCTCCGTAAACCGGAACAGTATGAGTGACCCCGTCACCGGAATCAAGAACCACACCAGTGGTTTTGCCAGAGGCATATAATGCAAGAACAGCCTGAATAGATACGTACATTGCTGGTACATTGAATGTTTCAAAAAAGATCTGTGCGCACATGCTGCGGTTTGATCGGGGGTTCAACGGAGCTTCTGTCAGTAGTAAAGGATGCTCCTCTGACGATATTTTCAGCTCGTTACTGTAAACATGCTGCCATATTTTTTCCATATCATCCCAATCTGTGACAATGCCATGTTCCATAGGGTATTTGATTTTCAAAAGTCCGCGATATTCCTGAGCAGAATTGCCAATAAAAGTATCTCCTTCAATAGCACCAGCCATTATACGCGAATACTTTGGCCTTCCAACGCTAAAACAATGTTAGTTGCTTATAATTTACAAGATTCGCTTCCTCAGGAATACATAATTGTCATTACGATACAAATCGAGTTGAATTGAGCCGAGCTGAGCTGAATAAAGCAGATCAGCCTTCAACAGCAACAGCCATTTGATGACACCACATCTCCATAATGTTTTCCAACCGTGAATTTTTTTGAAGCAATCTAAAAAGCTAATCTGCCATATTGCATATTAAATAATAACTTACAAGCTTGGAAAAAACGTCTTTGGCTGTTCGTCGCCAGCAATGCCAGCCTTTATAGAGCCACTCCCCTGCATTTATTAGCAATCAGCATTGATGAAACGTTTTATTGCAAAACCCACATTATCAAATACAACTGGCTGGTTTAATAGCACATCCTCATATTCCATTGCTATAGCACTGGTGGACTGTATGTCGCTCTGTCGGATGGAGAGTTGATAGATGGTGCTAAAGCCTCACCCTATTATAAACATCTCCAAAGCGACCAACACGCATCTCGTTAGTGAATAACAAGCATTGGGTTTATAGCCAACAAGCAGCTTGTTATACAAACCACTGTTTACTATCAAACCAACCAACATGTCCAAGACAGCCAGCATACTGAGTGGATTCATATCGGATGCCCCCCCAGGAGAAGTGAGTAGAATTAATCAATGAGCTGAAATAATAGAAATGAAGCAGCACTAACACCTGGGCATTAGGTCCTGACTATCAGGAACAACATTGAGGACCTTGTAGAGGGAAACCCAGCATTGATTGAAGGGATTGATAAGGATGTGGCGGAATATGATAGCAACCAGTTTACCATTGCGAAGGGGCGAAAGACTGTTTTAAGTCCATTCAATCAACAAGGTGACAAGTACCTTGATACTGCCAAGAACGAGACATTTGAATATGACCATATCAATGAGAGAGTATCCAATGTTCAGCCATATGAAGGAGAGATAAATGGAAAAGTTCTAGAGCTCTCAAGACATGTGGAATCTTATATTGACGAGCATTTTCCCTCGGAATCAGGCTTTGGCATCTATCCTCAGGCCAATGGAAGCACAGTAGTGGTTATTGTCGACTCCAAATACAATCCTTCAAACTACTGGTCGGGCCGATGGAAAAGCTGGTATAAGGTGGAGCCATCTGGTACTGCTGTCAAGGGAGTAATGGAGATTGATATTCATTTCTATGAAGATGGCAACATCCGTCTCAAAACAAAGAAAGACGTTGATTTCAATCTTGCTGACAAGACCCCCGAGTCTTTGATATCAGCTATCAGTAAAGCTGAGGATTCGTATCAGGATCATCTTAACAAGGCATTTTTGGGTCTGAATGAAGGTCCGTTCAAAGCCCTGAGAAGACAGCTTCCAGTGACAAGATCCAAAATGACTTGGGGGAAAGCAGTCGGAAACTACAGACTTGGAAAGGATATTGCTGGTGTAGGCTCGGAGTAAATTGATGCTTTGGAATGTTGGATATTAGGGTGTACAGGCACGAAGCTCATATTGAAATTATACGTATCTACATAAAACCAGAAAGAGTATAAAATATAAATATAATGGCTAAAGCTGCTCCAACCATTTTCCATATAGGATAGCCCGCAGATATGGATCGACTGAGTCTTATTGCGGAGCCCCTAATGGAGCTTAGCATGTTGCTCATGGCATCGGTCTAAAAGGTAAGATTGTTGAATTTCATGGAATCAAACACAAGATTCACTCACGCTGGAATCAATCAAATTGTAATCGCTTGCTTGAGCATGTATGTCGTTAGTAACTCCTCTTAAAGCACTGATCTTAGATGCCAGCTCTTGGAGTCTCCCGTCATTCTGATGTTAGATATTGTTTGGACTTGACATAGCCTACTGTAATGTGACAATTTATATTCAAAAACTAACCTGCTGTTCTTGTTGATAATTGCTCATTTGTTTCTGCTCCTCGATGTTGCTGGAGGTTGTTAACTCAATGTCTTTGGACCGTGGTATACATTAGCTCTCTCCCACCAATATCCGAGCCATGTGAAATGACGGTCGTAGAAGCAACAAACGAAAAACGGCCTTTGGCCTCGAAGAGAGTTTATAGTAAAAATGGCTGTCAAGCTTGTAAAAAGAAAAAGTTGAAGGTATGTTTTTTTTTTTCACTTTCGTTGTACTATAACTGTGTTGACCGTATGATATAGTGCGATGAGAGCAAGCCGATCTGCCGACAATGTGAGAAAAAGGGTAGTGAATGCTCGTATGTGAAAGAGAAAAAGTCGCAATATCGAAGAATAATGCTCTTTACTGGGGAGGAGTATGAAAGGAGGAAGCAGCAGAATAATCGACCTCGCATCAATGCTGCGACAAAACAGCCATATCCCGAGCAGCTGCCCATTCACCGGCACATTCAGCATTCAGTGAAAGATGATTTTTCTGATATATTGACAACTGGGAAAATCTCGCTACTGGTGGATGATCTGAATGAGTTATTGAAATATCATGAAGCTAAAGCCGGAGCCCAACTCAAGAGCCAGAACATTCCTGGGCTCGATACGATTGATTCAAGTCTACTTGGATACATGGATGAAAACAAGGTATTATTCTCAGATCTAACTGCCAATTTTCCCAATTTCGATCTTGCTCTTAGTTCTGCCAATGATTCAGACGATAATCCACCGCCAGGTTCATTTGACCACATGAAATATCTCCGTTATTTTTGGAATTACAAAAGCTCTCTATTTTTGCCTTTTACTGAGGATGCTTATCCCGCTTTCAAAGTCATTTTGCTGTCGTATGCGAAAGATTACCCCTATTTGCTAGCAGCATTATTGAGTAGTGGAGCCAACGGGATATACGGAGACAGCCCATCTGTTCTTGATGAGACAGCACATTATGCATATCTGTCGTGCTGCCTGAAACTCCTAGGAACTTCACTTGCTGATGAAAAAGCGCTTGGAGGCCAACCGGGCCCGCTGATCTTGACAATCCTCGTTTTGTGTTCTGAAGATGCTTCTGCTAGATCAAGCCACTGGAGAACTCATATGGCAGGAGCAATGGATTTACTGAAGAGAAGCTCCAGCTACAGGACTGAAACTGAATCGAGCTCGAGTTCGGGATCTTTGGTTTTGACCATGTGCCGTGTGTGGTTTGCATCACTGGATATCATAGCTGGCTTGACGGTGCAGGACGGAGGGGTTTTGACCAATGAAGAAGATATTGATTTCATTATCGATGCCGATAGTCCCAAGTCAATTTCACAGATGAACCAGCTTGGATTGTTGACCGGCAATGGGTTCAACAGATTCCATGCTTTTCATAATAGTGCTTTGCCGATATTCCGAAACTTATACAAAATGATTACCAGGGTACGAAAAGATCCTGATACTACGATACCTTATAACGAAATTGTTCCTCTATTGAAAGAAGTCGAAGATTTGCGAGGTTATGGGGAAATATCTACGAATTGCATAATTCCAGACGACTTTGATCTGTCTGTCTATCCAGAGTCTGCATACGGTACTATTGTTTTAGAGGATCAGACGGAAGTCAAGTACTCCTGGAGAGATATCTGTCATCAGGCTAGCTTACAGACTGCTTTACTGATTATTCTGAGTCGTAAGGAATTCTTTGGTTTGCCTAATTCGCACCCGTGGATAATCGAGGGTGTTGAAAAACTGCTCTCGTTCTTCATTTTTGCCAAAGACAAGAATTTCAAGAATAGAAGCCTACCTTTTTCAGAAAGATATCGACATTTAACAACCCAGTATGTGGTTTTCCATTTGCATTATATGGTTCTTGTTGCAGGTCTATTGGCTAATAAACACCTGCACCGTCTCGCCATCAAAGATGTGTTTGACATTTTCATTTATATCGGATCCCCTCCTGCAAAAAAATCATGGGAGCGACTTGAAGGCATATGGAAAGCTGGAGGACAAGTCGGCTGTGATGCGGACGTATTTCCATTTTGATTCCAACATAACAGTTTCTATAAATAATAAATAAAATTCTAAATAAATTCATTCGACATGCATTATATACATATGAAGATTGTATCATTTCTGAACCAGCAAGCTGACATTGTTGTTGGATTGATGGTCTGCTACAATCATGGCAGCTAGAGGATGACACTAATACTGATTGGAATAGTTCGCTGGCACTACAGGAGAGATGTTAGAGCCTTGATAATTGGAGGGAACTGGAGGGGGAGGACCGCCTTGTCGATAAGACTGTTCTGGTGTACTGTGACCTGTATGATAAGATGATGGTGCAGGAGGTGCAGAAGGTGCAGAAGGTGCAGACGGTGCAGAAGGTGCAGAAGGTGCGGACGGTGCAGACGGTGCAGACGGTGCAGACGGCGCAGACGGTGCAGACGTTGCAGCCAGTGTAGACGTTGCAGGTGATTCAGGAGGAGCCGAAGGTGCAAATGTACTCGAAGATATTGTTGGTGCAAACGGTGCAGAGGGAGCCGATGGTGCAGACGGTGCATATCCAGCAGAAGGCGCAGAAGATTGCCCGTAATAATTCGGCTCTCCATTGTAATTAGAAGAATACGGTGACTGGTTGAAGCTGGTGGGCGGAGGACCAGAACCACCAGTTCTTTGACTGTCCAGCTGAGTTTCTCCTATCATCTCGGTGTCATCCTGTGGATAGCCCGCATGCGAGTATCTGTTCGAAGCCAGGTAGCCGCTTGATTCTCTACCAGAGCCTGTGGACTGTTGACGTTCATATTGAGGAGCATGAGGTGTCTGAACAGCCTGTGGAGTCTGTGGAGCATGTGGAGCATAAGAGCTTCTCCTATTATAATCCGAATAGTCCGTGTGGAAGCGAGAGTTATTAACTGGAGCCGGCGCTTGAGGCTGTGGCGCTAGTGGAACTTTATGCAATCTTGGTGAGCTAGGATAGGGTGGTGAATGACTTGGTCCAGTGTCTTGTGGATATGGCATTGGCTGAGATGGATATGGTGCAGAATAGGGCGCATTATTTGCAACTGGTACCCGCCTTCTACCAGTATTGGACGCAGATACACTATGTCGCTGGGTGTATTGGCTCATACCTTCTTCCATGAGACGATCATACTTTCTTCGTGCTTTTAAGAACTTGTCGTTTAATTCAATCAATTCATCTTTTTTGGTAGCATATCGGTCGATTAATTTGACGAGCTTTGGTCGCACACTCAATGTGCTGTGATACAATTCTTGTAATTCTTCATTTTCAGCCAAGATGAGCTTGTTGGCATCAGCAGAGTTTAAAAGCACAAGTAGTTTCTCAATGTTTCGACTCTGCTCAAAAACTCTCATTTCGTCCTGAGCTTCTTTGATCAAATCTTCTTTAGTTGGCTCAGGTAAAGGTTCAACATAGTTCAGAGGAAATATACCAACCTGCCCTCTCAAAGACCCTCTCCACCAGTCTCTGTATACAGATTCAATAACCTGAATGACATCACCTTTACGAAATGACAGTTCACCTTCTTCGGAAGCAGCCAAATCGTACAAAGCACGCACCCTTGAGACTGTCGAGGCAGTAGTTCCAGTTGCGGCAGGAGCAGACTGCTCTTCATAATTCTGAGATGATGGGTTGTGTTGAATTGGATAAACTTCGTGACCATCAACAGCTACCACCTCATCAAGGGTCGGTGGGAGGGCTTGAGGTTCCGACAAAGACAATGCCAAAGCTATTTGAAGCTCCTCTTGTTCTCTTTTCTTATCAGCTTCAGTCAGCCGGTTCTTATCGGGCTTGCTCGGAGGCCTAATGTTCGGATGTTGCTTGACCAGCTTGACATAAGCATCATTGACCAATCTCAAAGATGGATCACCTTTGAACTCTTCTGCCAACGACTGCATCACCTCCACTAGCTTTGATTTGACAGTAGAATGAGTAGACTTATCTTCGGCGATTTTGGTAAGCAGATTAGTGAAACTTTTGCTCGCAAGTTCTCTATGCATTTTGGAACCACAGTTCTGGGCTAGTGAAGACACCAATATTAAGGCATATAACTGAACATTGGCATTACGAATTTGCAATCGCTTCGAAACAGCAGCAACCGCATTTTTGGTGCCATCTTCAGGATCTTCATTTACTTGATCACAAACATTGAGAATCAATTCCCAGTTTTCGCTTGTGAGATTCTCATCGGTTGCAGCTACTACACGGTGTTAGAAGTAGGGGATGCAAAAGCCAGGCAAACCTGCCCGCCGGTAATATCATTGGATTGAAAAAACTTACCAACCACATCAGTCAAAGGATTGGGTTTTTCTGCAGATCGGAACATTTCACGCTTCACTGAATTGTAGTGTGAACTTCTCAAGTCTGTGTGTGGCGATTTCGCTGAAAGATATATAACTACAGCTGAAAACGGGAATCGGGAATCGGGGGGCTGAGGGGAGGATTAAGCGGCGTATCACGTGAGCCAGTTGTAAATTACGTATATCTTCATCTGCTAATAATACAGATCGGGCCAATGTCAGCATCTAAGCACGGGCTTCCTGCTGGGAAAAAATTGACTACTTTTATGGCCTTCTACGTTCTGGCTTATATTTGCTTGTGTTTACCTTATCAGATCGTCCTGTCGTGCCCTAAATACAAATTTGGCCTGCCCAATGTGAGCCCAACTGCACTTAACTGAGCACGGGCTTCAAGTCACCACCAAAGGTTCCCTTGATCTGGTCATCACCAGGACCAGAACTATTCAACTCTAACGGAAGAATGTATGTAAATAGGCCATTTCTCATGTGATAGGTTTTTGGCTATGGTCCATCGCCACTTTGTGGTTACTAAAAAGACCCTTTCTTCCGAGGCTCGGGCCGACTAGCACTACACGCCTGCTGCGGTTAATTGGAAGCGTCACGAAGATGTTTTTCCCGTATTGCTTTGCACGAAATTTTCTAGCACTGTCAACCAACTGCTACATCAATCCTGGGATCATTATCAAGTGATCCACACCAACACTAGCAATTGATTGCAAATCTCGTACTTTCTAATTTCTTATTTCACCAAATCAATTGTCTTCTTAGTGAAGATTGCTATATCTCGATAGGTACACTAATTTTGCTGTGCCAATCTTCAAAGCTATTTTTCTCAACCTCCAATCATGTCTACTCGACGAGCACCAGGCCGACGGTCTTCCAATGTCGGTCCTATAGGGCTTGGAGATAATACCACTCCATCTCTGTCCACCATGCGAACTACATCGTCTTTGGCTAGTCAGAGACGACAGCGAGCTCTGAGTGGTGAGGGAGTTCGATTGAAAGCAGGAGGTGGCCGAGAGGGGGGCTCTGTCAAGCGAGCTACCGGTATCTACCGATGCTGGCTATTGTATCAGGAATATTCTTATCAGCAAAGCTGGATTAATCCAGCTTTGATGTTGCTAATATCACTTGGTTGGTTTGCATATACAGGGTTTAGTGAAGATAGCTGGCTTCACCCCTTCATCTGCTTGAGCTACAAGGTTCCAGGATCTCATAGCATGTATGGAAAAGGCAAGAAGGATTTTGCATTTGTCGCATATTATATGTTATTTTTCACGTTTTTCCGTGAGTTCTGTATGGAAGTAATTTTACGACCATTGGCATTGAAAGCTGGTATTGTTAAGAAGAGCAAGGTGCATCGATTCATGGAGCAGACTTATTCAATGATCTACTACAGCATGTCTGGACCTTTTGGACTCTACATCATGTACCACAGTACCATGTGGTTTTTCAATACTCGAGAATTCTATGTTGGATTTCCTCACCGAGAGAACGAACTGCTCCTCAAAACTTTTTATCTGCTGCAGGCAGCTTTCTGGGCTCAGCAGAGTGTTCTTCTTATCTTGCAAGTTGAGAAACCGCGAAAGGATTTCTACGAATTGGTTTTTCATCACATTGTAACTATGGCCTTGATTTACCTCAGCTACCGTTTCCATTTCACTCGAATGGGTGTTGCTGTGTATATCACAATGGATGTATCAGACTTTTTCTTAGCATTGTCGAAAACACTCAACTATCTTGATTCCTCATTGACTGGTCCCTTTTTCACTTTGTTCATGGCTGTGTGGATCTATTCTCGACACTACCTGAACATTAAGATTCTCTATTCCATTCTCACTGAGTTCAAGACTGTTGGTCCCTTTGAACTCAACTGGGAAACTCAGCAATACAAATGCTGGATCTCTCAGTATATCACCTTTGCACTTATTTTTGCCTTGCATTTGGTCAATCTTTACTGGCTTTTCCTCATTTTGCGAATTCTTTACCGAATGGTTTTCCAGAACATCAAAAAGGACGACCGATCTGACGATGAAGATAGTGAAGACGATGAAACCCCTGAGGTAGTTGTTACTCAAAGTGAGAAGGATAAATGATGTGTTTCTCAGCCAACATATTCCAAATAATGATAGGAATTAAAGCAAGTGTGTGACCAAAGCCACCTTATGAATAGTATGAATAATAGCGTGAGGGATAAATAATAATAATAACAACAATAATAGCAATAGTAACAATAATAATAATAGTCATAATAATAATAACAATAATATGAGTAGAATAATGATACGGCCATATTTCAGAAAAAAGTCAATAAACAGGAAATATATTTACACTAGCAATATATACAGCAGTAGTCAATTACTCTTCGCCTTGGAGCTTTTGTTCCGAGAATGCGCCAAGTCGTTTGGATCGGCCTGTTTTGGCAGCTCGAGAAAGCACACCAGCAATTAGATCGCTGGTTCTCAGACTGTCATCATTGGCCGGAATGGGATATGAAACCAGTGAAGGTTCGCTGTTAGTATCAATGATACCGATAGTTGGTACTCGAGCCAATCTGCATTCATTGATGAGATTTCGGTTTTCGACAGGGTTCAAAATCACAACAACATCAGGCTTTACAATGGACTTTTTCAATGCAGGAGAGAGCTCTCTGGAAGTAGGATTATCGCCCATATCAAGCTCTACACGGGCCCACTGTCCAGAAATTTGAGTAGCATTTGTCAATGTACCCGGAATCCATCGACTATGAACGTAATAACCACTTGCTCGATCAGCTGCCACTTGAACAGTACGCTCCTGGCCTTCTAAAGTGCCTACAAATAATATGACACCCCCCTTCTCCGAGATTCCTTCGATGACCTTTGCTGCTCTTCGAAGGTAAACCAGAGTCTGATTAAGATCAATAATATGGATACCATCTCGGATGCCGTAGAGAAATGGCTGATTATTCTGTCGAAGAAGAGAAGTGCTATGACCCAGATGCGCACCAGCTGCCAATAAGGTAGAAATGCTGGTTTCTCTAATGCTAGGGGGGGATCTTAGATCTTTAAAAGGCTCATAGACGTCCTGTAGCTCGGCACCTTTGGCCACAGTCTTCGCATGGAACAATCGTCGAAGGTACAGCTGCTGTAAACTGTAACTACTTTCCGGGTCAGTAGGAACAACATGAGGGAATTGGTTTCGGCCTCTAATATTACCATCTGCTCCGACGTTGTGCTTTTGCTCGTCCGATTTATCAAGAATCTTCTTGAAATCAGTTTCTCTGAAAGGAGAATCCTCAAGTAAATTCACCTTTTCTTCAAAAAAATCATAATCAATCGCAAAGTCCTTGACAAATTTGGAAAACTCTTCGTTGAGTCGTTTCTCTACATCAGGAGAGAGTTTCACAGAAGCCAGTTCATCGGCAGAAAGAGAATGTTCCACGGTATTAGCTGAGGCCGTTTCCTGTGTTGAATACCAAAACTTTGCAGCCGGCCTTATCGAAGTGCCTTTTAAAAGCTGTCGTCGAAGAGAAGCTCGGATCATCCTGAGGGTCTGGTTGGTGTAATGTTGAAGATTTGAGTTTGTGAAATTTCATCCTGACCTGTTATGACAAATATTTCCTAAAACGTGAATACATTCAATGGTGACCACGCGACCAATACTGGACAGTACTAGTAAATAGCTGAAGTTCAAATGGTTTCAATGATATCATTCTCTCTTTTGGCAAGTAGAAATAAAGTAGACAGACGAGATTGTCACATGATTTGTTGAATTGCGTTGAGATGATCTAAGTTTTGGCCAACTTTGTACTGCCGGTAATGGCATGGTTGAAACGCATGAGAACAGGCATTTGGTAGCACAATTCTGTAGCTCCAAGGTGATGATAGACAGTATTCTTTGCAAATGTCATAGGTCGATATAACTTCAAGCTGGATCATTATAGTATTTCGAATACAAATTGTGTATATCATATTGGACTACATTATGTATATCATATTCATTATAGGTTACATACCATTACCAAACAGAAAAAAGATTAAGACATATCAACAAAACGAAGCGATTGACGTAATTATTAGGCTTAGAAACAAAAGCTGAATTACTAAACAAATGAAGAATTCACTGCACAGATAAAGAGAGAGATTGACTTTCAGAGCTCTCATTGAGCTTTCTGGCCATAATTTCAATTCAACTGGAACTCATATTAGTTCCGAGCTAAACAGCGACCCATAGGCTCAAGCCCATCTCCGAGTCAGATTTAGCTCGTATTAGCTTCAAGATAAGCAGCATTTTCAGTTAATCTTGCAGGATTACTAAATGGGTCATTATCGCCTGATAAATCAACTGGGGGAGCCGGTTGTCCGTTGGAGGTCTCAGCAGCCATACTCTCCAGAGCATTTTGACCAGGCATGAATAAGACCTTGGTATTAGCAGTTCGGGCCATAGCCTGCATAGCTTCAAGATATCTTATCTGCATAGCAGCTTTTGAAGCTAAAATGTCAGCAGCCTTTCTCATGAGTTTGGCAGATTCGACTTCGGCACGAGCAGTAATAATCTTAGATTCACCAGCTCGTCGGGCAGTAGCAGCTAACGCAAGGGAGTCCTGCAGCTCTTCACTGAGAATAATATCCTTGATGAGAATACTTTCCACAGTAACACCCCAAGAACCAGCAGTCTCATCAATGATCTCTCGAATAGAAGCTGCCACTTCTTCACGTCTCTCAATTATTTCCTGAAGCACACGGGCACCAACAACATGTCGCAAAGTAGTTTGGGTTCTCTCCATCAAGGCCTGGTTGACATTGGATACACCAAATTGGGCCTTGTGAGGGGACACAATATGGTAATACATCACCGATGACAATCGGATGTTGACATTATCCTTGGTCATACAAACCTGCTGAGGTATATCCATCACCTGGATTCGCACTTCAACAGGGACCAACTTCTCGCTAAAAGGATTCACTTTCACCAGGCCAGGATCCGCTGCTTTGTAAAATTGGCCGAATCGGGTTACCAGACCGACTTCACCTTGCTGGACACTCTTGTAAGGATTTGGGCAGCAGAAACAAAATGGAATAGCACCCAAAGCTCCAGCACAGTTTCCTATACTGTTGATAAAACTACCATACCATCCATTAGATGGTACCGACTCCAGATGAGCATAGCTTGGCTGCAAATCTTCTTTCCGCACCGGCTGAACAACAATCGGTTGGGAATACTCAGGGGTTGCCGTGCCATTAGCACCTGTAGTAGGGTTGAGCGGCTTCTTGACATTAGTAGAACTATTCTCTAGCCCGTACTCTTCCTCAGAACTCATTTTCAGATATATGATTAATCAACAGTACAAAATGACTCAAAGATGGTGTATGATGAGCATTAAGTTGGTGGCCATCTCATGACTTTTATACCTCCAATCCACCCACCTACCCACCACAGAAAAAAGGAGCGCGCGGCGGTTGATCCTTAGTTACCCTCTCCCCGCTCTCCGATCCTCGCGTTCAACAATGCTTGGCTCTGCCCCTTTCAGTGGGCTTTTTCTTTTTTTGATTTTGTTCTCATGTTACGAATCACCTGGGTAACAAGGCCTAGCGCCAAGCTGGGTGATGTCATATGCAAGACGGGGTATCAAGAGACTAAACAGCATCATTCATAAACACACGTTAAGATTTCTATGAAATATCTACGGATTTCGTACAAAAGTAAAGCAAGATCAAACAGCATACGTGCATGGAGTCATAGCTCACGTGCATGGAGTCACAGCCACACGAAGCTTGCAATGCTGCGCCCGGAAAAGTAGTCATGAGATCGATCATCTTATCGGCCACGTTCAGCAGCTCGAGCTAATCTAGCGGCTTTGACCAATGGAGCAAGGCTTCGGCAATTGTCGGCCTTTTGAATAAACTCGTGGCCAAGCAACTCCTCGGCTGAAGCCCGCTTGTCAATATCAACTTGCAAACTCCAGTTAAGGAATTCCTTAAATACGGGTGAGATAGCATCAGGATCTTTGAGTTCAGGTGTTCCGTTGGTGATGATCAAGTAAAGAGCACGAATAGGACTTTCGTTCATATAAGGAGGCTCTCCTTCAATCATCTCAATGGCCATGATACCCAAAGACCATACATCGATCTTGGGGCCGTATTCTTTTCTGCATACCACTTCCGGTGCCATCCAATACGGGGTGCCCACCAGGGTAGTTCTCTTGTCGTTGGTTTCATTGATTTGCGCACAGTAACCAAAATCGGTCAACTTGATATCACCTCGCATACTCAACAATACATTGTCACTTTTGATATCTCGATGAATCACCCCCTTTGAATGAAGATGCTCCAAACCATGCAAAGTTTCACGACATACTGCACCAATTTGACCCTCTGACATCATATTGTAGGAAACCACATCGGTTAAGTTACCACCTTCCATATACTCCATCACAACCCATAGGTCTCCACCATGCAAATAGCTATCCATGTAGTTGACAATATTTTTATGCTTGCTTGCCTTCATGACAAGAATTTCATTTACAATCAATTCTTTCTTGGGCTGTTGCTCTAGGTTCATCTGCTTTATGGCAACGCTCTGATTAGAGCCCACTTGATATGCTGTGAATACTCCTCCAGATGCACCTTGGCCCACCTTGACAAGACTTCGATAAAGACGTGACGGATCTCCTTCAGAACAGATGCTGCGCAATTTAGCAATAACTTCCAAGTCCCTCTTTCGACGAGCCTCTCTTCTCCTGGTTGCCGCACTCAGGTCCTTAGGAGCAGCTGCAGCAGCAGTCTGACCAGATGCACCTTCACCACCAGTTGCCATTTGCAGTTGACGTAGCTCTTCTTGCTGCAACTGCTGCCTGGTAGGCTGGTGTTGGCTCGAGTTAGTAGCAGGCTGCTGCGGTACCTTGTATTCCGGCTGTTTTGCTGCATCCACTGGCTGAGGCTGTGGTTTTTCAACCTTCTGTTGCTGCAATTGCTGCTGTTGTTGCTGACGAATAAGATACTCTTCAACTTGCCTCTTCTTCAACTTCTGCTCGTGAGCCTGTTGTTCTTGTATCAGCTGGTTCATTCGCTGCTGTGTCAGAGGCTTTCCACCAGGTACTTGACCCTGCAAAGCAGCGAGGCTGGCCTGTTGTGGCTGTTGCTGCGTCTTGGGTGTGTACTGATGATTTGGATGCCTTTGAGGAAAATTGCCAGCGGCCATTGGTGCACCCGACTCATTCTTGGGGAATGATGCATGCACAGAGGGAACACCAAGTGGTGGTGCAGGGGGAGGACGAGGAGGAGGAGACCTAGCAGCTTGAAGCTCACTTGGTGCTTTAGAAGATGCCGATGGGTTAGTGGGTGTTGTTGGTGTGGTCGGAATGGAAAGACCTGGATCAAATCTCGACTGGGTCGAAGGTGTTGAGCCTTCAATAGTAGGTGTCTTAACAGAAAAATTTTGCATAGGTCCACCACTGCTGGTTCCCCGAACTGCAGTGCTGTTATTTGAAGTTATCGCAACTGCAGTCGCACCTGAAGTTGTGATATGCGAAGAGGCCGATGAAATACTGGATGCAGAGGCACCAGCTCCTGGGGGTTTGGGTGCTGGACGCGACGGAATAAAATGTGTATCAGAATAAGGCTGGGGCTTGGGTGGTGGGGCAGAAGAATCGACTAGCGTAGAAACTGAAGCTCCTGATGAATTTATGACGGGATGAATGGCAAAGTAGTCGGTTCCAGACTCAAGCTGAGGTGTTGGGCTCAAAAAGGCACCAACGGAATCACCATTATCAGCTCGAATTGCAGGGCTTGTCACATTCTGAATTTTTGCTTTTTCAAACTTGCTGTAGATTCCAGACTTAGTTTGATTAGACTGATAAAAATTCATCACATCTATTACAGCTTGAGGATGCTGCTCCACCTCTGTCTGAGAAATGCCAGAGTCTGCTAGCATCTTTTCCCATTCCTTAGGAATACCTGTAAACTGCCCTGTGTTTGAGTTGTATCCAACATGCGTAAGATGCTTTGCGTCGTAAGGAGAGGATATCTTTAATGAGCTGGTTGCTCTAGATAAGCTTCCAGTGCTATCATGTTTTTCATTCCTCAAGTTTGCTTCTTCCTCAGGCCTCTCACCAGAATTACTCTTGAATGAGTTCACAATATTTGAAAATACACCTTTGACAGATTTCGCCGATCCATTCAACGTACTTCGTCGACTTCTGCCTTTGGAACTGTTGGAAGCATCAGTTTGTGATCGTCTCAAATTACTAGCACTAGCAGGGCTAGTTAAATTTTGAGACGGGGAATTGAAAGAATCCTTTTGAGCTTGAGTAAGCGTGGGGGTCTTTGGAACAGATGTCCTTGAGCCACCTAATTTAGGTGTTGCGGATACATTTTCCGGAATGGTGTCAGGAAATGGTGTCTGACCAGCCCGAGAGGTTGCTCTTGACCGCGATGCCACGGGAGATTTTGCAGATCCTACCGAAGACCGAAAAGAGGTTCCGCTAGAACGAGCATAAGGAAAGCTAGTAGTTTCATCATTGGTTGTACTAATATCATCCGAGATCGGCCTGTCTTCTGAGTTTCCCTGAGTACTGCTAGCGCTGATAGCGCTGATATCATCGATGTTGACGGTAGCGTTGCTGGTAGGAGCTGTATCGCTGCCAATGCTACTACTGCCATTTTTCTCCTTCTCTTGCTGCATTGCAAGATATTGCTCCACCATGGACAGATGGCTTTCTAAAGGCGATGTTTCAGACTGTTCCTGGGGTTCTTTGGTGTTTGCTATATTCACCTTGAGACTTGTATTACTCTCCGACGACTTGTTCACAGATGGGGCGACGGGAGTCATATTCAGGGAATCGCTCTGTTTGTGACGAATGCCACTATCTTCATCCGATGTCGAAGTCATGCTGCTATCTACATTCGAAGGAGACCCATGCCATTGGTCTGACGAGGTGGTGTGTCCACTGTTTGTCTTGTGTCTTTCGGCAATGGCGGCATCAAAGGACTCGCCGATTCCGTGTTCAATCGATGGAAGAGCCTCTCGGTCAGAACTCAGAGCATCCTCTTTACTGCTGCTATTACTACTGGCGTAAAAGCTGCTCGATGTAGTGGAAGTGCTAGGAATCTCTGCTCTCGGGGTCTGCGTTGTCGTCGGTTGTTGATGATGAGATTGATAAAGCTCGCTCGAGGAGTCGGAAGTCAGAGCAGCGGTCTTACTAGCCACAGTTGCTCGTGAAGTACTGGCTTTCATTGCTTCAATTTCTGACAATGTCGGTTGCTTGAAGACAATAGGGTCCTCCAGCTTGTGCTGAAGACCTAGGAACAATTAGTGACTATTGGGATCACAAAAAAGAGATACCACTACAGCTTGACTCGCAGGTTATCCGTCAGCTCTTATTCAAACGAGCTTTGATAATGACCAAAAAACGTTGCGTCGATAGGGGAGGAAAGATTTGTGAACGAAAACCTGAGTCAGGATAGTGGGCAAGACAACCTACCTATCATGTGTAATGAGAAACAAGGGAAGGGAGATGTAGAATAAACAAGTTCCTCCGTGTTAAGAGATGAACAGCAGCCGGAAGCTGAAATGGATTGGGTACGTGTTGCGTTTGAATTTGATTTTCGCTTGGTACTTTATCTTGTCGTCTGGTTATTGTGTGTTTGGTTAGTTGATGAAAGTCTCCTTTCCCGTTAGGATGCCTGATAGAGTTTTTTTTCGCTGGACGGGGGAGGGGGCACTTTGGCTAGGGGAGACACACATCAGTGCACACCAAAAAGAGGGTGCGGCCTTTCCCTTTCAAAAGCGACACTTTCAAGGGGTGCGCCTGCTGGGAGGGTTTGGTTGGAGGGCGCCGCAATCAGGACTCTGAGACAAGCCAGCCATGCATAAAGAGGAGAGCAGCATCAAGCGAGTACAGAGAGGGTAGGACAAGTAGAGTTTCTCTTAAGACTTGTGACCGGGGAAAGAGGAGTTCCTGTTTAGTACAAAACAAGACAGCAGCTCAATTCCTTTTGCTCAGTTGAATTAATCGGGTTTAATACTATCCAACTGAATCTGAATCTCTGATAAATTACAGGGGTGATGCAAGCATCCCAGAATTTTTCCAGCCCTCCCCACCCCCGGACAATTTAGTGCTAGCAAGTGTCGACTTGTTTTTGCTTAGAACAGGTGTGCTACATGCGGATTTGCGAGAAAACAGCCCAGGATGTGGACCCTTCTGACTTTGAGCATTAGGCTGAGCAAAGTTTATTTATGGACAATCGAGCGGAGCTGGCCCATCCAAAAATACCTTTGAAAAGGATGCGTTCAGAAAATCCCAGATTGTGTATCACCTCAATATGCTTTTTTTGGAGTGAGTTGTGCAAAATGAGTACACATTGGTCAAAATAACTGTCAACCTTGAAGTCCCCAGTCCCCATTAACGTTACGCTATTCTGCTGCTAAACAGTGGTTGTACTAAATGTCGCAGCCCCGAAATGGCTGTTTTCAGAGATTCAGCCAGGGAAGCATCCAATCCGCTACCAGGTCGCTTCAGGACTAGTGGTGGGGAATGTCAATGGTCCAGCGTAAAGTACACCACGATAGAGTGAATCTCTGCAAGGTTCCTGCACCACAACGTCGAGTCGAGATTTATGTACATGAGTCTGCCTTACCCCTTGATACAGCCGACAAAACGTTCTCATCGTTCGGTATTCAGCCAGGCCGTGTTGCGTCAGTTGCCCAATCCACCCCCCTCTTCAAGAGCTGTCTCACCCCAATTCCGTTTTGTTTTTCTTTTCTTCCCATCGTATGCCATCCAGTCCGCTGAATTAACTAGCGACCGGTCATTCCAGTGAGCTGTTTAACTCTCTCTGGTCGGAAACAATCTCTCGCTAGGGTTAGGATGTCCCACACTCTAAGCTGCATGACAGTACCAGACGATATGAGTCGCTGCTTCTTTTTTTTTTCGAGACTGTAGGAACAAGAGTAGCAATATGCAGCTGCAAAGATGCTGCATATTCAGTGACAGAATAAAAGCGAATAAAACGCAGCGAGTTGAAGGGGGAGGATCGTATTGAATATCACCCGACGTTTGTAACTGAGGGCTATAGCGGGAGGAGCGGAGGGCATGTAAAAGGACAAGGATACACAGCAATATGATATTTTCACACAGTCAAACAGTTATTGAATTATGACAGTGCCGTTATCAGTTGGTCGGTTGTGCCCTGTCAAACTCTGTGAAATCGGTCCGTTGGTCCCGTCCAAGCCCATCCCCGGGGGAGTATGCAACAACTGCAGATAAGGTGAGGCGGAAAGTGATTCAATCACGTATGTAGTTGTACACTCTTCAACAGCCATGTGGTTTGATACCATTTTCTGATACCAGCACTCTTATAGCGATTCTTGATAATTGTCAAATCTCGGGGTTCTCTCAAGCCAGCGCTTTGAATCCGCTCCCTCCATAAACCATAAATTTGCCCATACTATAAGTGTCCATGAGCATTGAAAGCCGCGGCTTGCACCACCGAGACAGACGATTGTGAAAGCGAACTAATTTTAAGCCCCAAAATAGTTGAAATGAAAGCTTGTATAGATATCCCTTCGTAACCAGTAGAAGTGGAGAATATCAGGTCGGCATCCAGGAATCCGGGAAATAAATAAGCAAATCAAAATAAACTGTACTCACCTGGCTTTTGATCGAAAATTAAAACAAGAATAAAAAGTCGTTAATAACCGATGGCCGATAGTGGGAACAGCTTGTGGTGTTATCAAAGCTCGCACAATGTAGACTATCGAGATGGTTAAATCCTCTGAAATTACTGAAAAAGAATATGAAGCAATGTACAACCAATAATCTGGGGAAACGAGCACTCCAAATCTCACAAAACAGGATCAATTGTCGCTCGCAAATATAGCTGATTGTAGCTAATTAGGTTGGAAGGGTCTATGGTTAGTCGGTGAGTTGGTTACAAGTGTTGATCACTGGTGTGGTGCGGTGCGCGGAGCATATGGGGGCAGCAGGTTTTGCCATGAAAGGGAAGGGGGTTAGCCACAACCATGTTACGCGTGCGCGGTTGTTTGGTATGGTGAAGTGCATTTAGGGCGGGGCCAACCGAACTTGCGGCGGGGCCGGTTATAGGGGAGATGGTAGAAGCAGATTGGATTTAGCTCATTAATTGGAGACTACACTGATGGGATGCGAAGAGAATTTTATGAATAAAACCCGTGTTTATACTTGTAGTCAATGTTTGTATAGATATAGTGTGATCTGGATACAATTGAACGATTTACGTGTCGGGTTCCTATAACAGGCTGCCTCGCCAGCCATGAGAAATGCGGCGGATCTAGATGTACTCCTGGAGGTTGCAAACACGGGTTTAGCGAGAAAAACAAACGTTGTGCACTAGAACGCGGAGCCATACCTGGCGACCAAGCTGCCTTACACGGTCTGATTGGGTGAGAAATTGGAAACAATAGCGATTCTGATCTTCGAGTGTGTTGCCTTCTTGGGTTGGTTAGAAAAGAGTTAATTGTATTCTGTAGTCGTATAATGTAATAGTCGAAGTTACAACATGACTTCAAAGCTCGTTGTTAAGTTTTTGGTCCGTCTTTGACTCTCAGTGATTCTGATCTGGTTTTCGTCTGGCAGAGGATGTGCAGGTCTCTCACTATCGTGTCATGCTGGAAATTTTAATCTCATTATGATTTGGCTTTCTGATGCTAAGCAAGCTTTAGGGCGAAAACATTGACCTTAGGAATTGCAACAAATTTTTAGTTTTGGTTATTGATGGTACTACTAATTTATATTTAAAATCTTATTTCCAACTTTTTGCCGATTTCCCAATAATTTTATTTAACATTTTGTGCTTTGGCTATGCAAAGCCTGCATATATTTGACTATTGATGTCATAGCTGCGATAAGATTCAGCTCTCACCCATTTGAGATATTGTAGAAGACTGACCCCTGACATTTTATGAATAAGGGGGTGGTAATAGCTCCGGTGTGTATTTTGGCTTGTATCAATTTGGTGGTCAATGTCATAGCCTCGATAAGATCCAATCCACACTGCTTTGAGAAACTGCAAAGTAGACCCCTGATGTTTGATCGGTGTTTACTGTGGATGTTCAATTTTCAGCTCTTTGCGGATCCCAAGCCTCATTGATATACGCAAGCACAAATTATATGTCGCTCACAGTGAGTCCATGGTGGCTTCTCAGATAGACTTTCCGAAAAGTCTAGAGGTAGCAGCAGTGCTATTCAAGGGTTATGCTGCAGATAAAGGAACCGTTCTGAAATCCGTGTTGAAGACCAGTGTCGTTTCCAGAACCAGGCCCGCAGCCCTTGTATTGCTTAAAGGCTGAGCTTCCGTAGAATACTCATTATAGGCTTATTTTGCTAAAAAGTTCTTTGATTTTACATCTTGCGCCAGAGGTTTTCATGCTGAGAAGAATATTCCGTTAAAAGTTCTGTTTCAGCATGTACTATTTTGTAACACGTCTTGAATATACAGCACTTTGATCTCCAATCCCTGAACTTATCAGCTTCATTAAACGCATTCAATTTACATAAAATCATTAATTAACTTCCAACGCAATAAATAATGGCATCTCGCTGCTCACATATAATCTCCATGGTGACCGCCGCTTCCAGTGCCCTGTGTTTGCTGGAGTAAATCAAGCAGCATCTGAGGGTTGTTTGGTAGCTGAGGATTGCCTGCAACTTCTGGGTTTCGAGCAAGAATGCCTCGCAGAATGTCGAAATCTTTAGAATTCAAGCCCAGATTACTAGCACTTGCGGCAGTAGTGGGTCCGAGAACTCCACTAGCAGTTGCTTGTGGTAATGTTTTTGAAGTGCTTGACGTGGAAACGGGGAACGATGATGATACAGGCTTTTCCCTCGATGGTTCTGAAAAATGGGCCACCACAAACAAACACACAATAATTTTATCCTGCTTGGCTTGCAATGAAGAAATCTGCTCCTCAGAAGCTTCATCCAAAGCAAGGTATGCCGGAATCGGATCAGTATTCGCAATTGTAACAATGTAGGCATCTCGTACAATGCCCTTCTTATTTTTTATCACTCCGACCTTTTTTCTACTGTGGTAGTAGTCAAATACCTTGTTGAAGCCAGTTTGGTCTCCTGTTGGCTCGTCTGATCGGAGAACAAAAGAAATCAACGATTTAGACTGTCGAATAGCATAGAGGTAATTCCCTGCTTTGTTTTCATCCAAACGACCGTCAATTACAATTGGCTCATTGAGATCCATCACCTCACTCCAGCTTTCAAAAGGTGAAAAATTATCCGCGCCTTGTAGATGGAAAGCAGACCCAGGGAATTGAGCCATTCCCGGCATTGTGACATTTCCAACCCAGATTCCAATCTCCTCCTTCTTTTTATCAGTAGATTTGCTAGTTTCTGGGTTCTGTGCAGAACCGTTGCTTTCATTCAAAACACTATCAAGCTCCAGATCATCGTCTGAGATCAACCCTGTTTCTTCTGGAGAATGTTCAGGAGAATATGACGTGACATCGTCCATGGCATAATTTTGCTGATCATAATCGACGCTTCTCTGACGCTTTTCTCGGTCATCGCTGTATTCTACATGATCTGAGAACTCAACATGTTTTCTCTTCTTGCTGCCGTCCGGGACTCGTTCCTTGATCAAATTACTCTTGTGTTTGACCTCCTCACCACGGTGGGGTTCTTCTGAATTGGCAGGACGTGAACTTTCACTGGAATCTTCATTGGTCTCAACAATCTCATCACCCTTATGGGTTCTCCTTATCCTAGGGACATCATTCACCTTCAACACGGAATCCCTTATACTCTCCTGCCGAACAGATTCAGCCAGCTTTTGTAACTCAGGATTCAACATTTCTTCTGGAGTCAAAGTGACGATTTGTTTAGGAGTCAATTCCCCTTTGATTATACGCAATCTCAGAGCAGGATTCTTCTCATCCCTCAGATTAAAACTTAAAGTCCGGAACTTGTCTCTGTATTTGGGCCCGACATCCACGGGGGGGTCTTTCTTCTTGGGTTTCTTGATTGGCTTGTTAGCGAGTTCAGTGTACAAAGCATCTTCGATTTTGAGAGCCAATCGTTCAGCAAAACCGTCTTCAGTCATCTGACCAGGTAGATCCAACGCTTTCTTGTCTGCAGCTTCGGGTAAAGCAACCTGTACCAAGATTTTCTTCAGCGCAAGAGCAACGGATTGTCTAACTTTATCACTTAGATCCGATGCTTTGACAATTTCTGGTGGAGGCTGATGTTGTTTAACATTTGGCGATGACGGCTTCTTTGTCTCTACGGAACTCGGACTATTACTGGGAGCAACACTCTCAGAATTAAGGTCTTTCTTTACAGATTCTATTTCCTCGCTGCCCTGTTCTTTGCAATTTTGGCACAAATAGCCTTCCGGCACTACATCGGGGTCTTCGCTGCCAAACATGCAGCCCACATGCTGCCATGTAAGGCAGTTTTCGCATTCGCACATCGGTCTTTCGTCTCCATCTTCGACATCCGTAGCTCCACAGACACAACTTACTGTGCCATCTTCTTCTTCAGAGGCATTGCTGTCCTCTAAGGCATCAGACTTTGGAGTTTTGGACTTTTTGTTGGTGACGGGTCGATTAGGTCGAATCACAGAAACAGCATCCAGCTTATCCTCCTCCAGCTTGGGATGCTGCCCTTTATTCGATCTACTAGACCTCCGTACTGCTACTTCGTTTGACATGCTACAGCCCTCTAAATCTCTTATAGCCTGAGCGTAGAATTAGGGTGATATGAGAATGTTGAAGAGCGCCTGATGGCAAAATTTGATAGCAATACGAAGGCTACAGTAGGGTAACATTTCATGACTAGTGTGCAGAAATCCATAAGCATGGTCTAAATAAGTGGAAATTCTTCAGTTCTTTATCAATTAAGACCAGGCTGAATTGATTTTACAATTTT
This sequence comes from Zygoascus meyerae, assembly GCA_030561445.1. Classification (NCBI taxonomy): domain Eukaryota; kingdom Fungi; phylum Ascomycota; class Dipodascomycetes; order Dipodascales; family Trichomonascaceae; genus Zygoascus; species Zygoascus meyerae. The sequence goes on from JAKTXC010000023.1 coordinate 77,013, forward strand.
TTATGAGATCAGAGCGTTTCTTTGCTAATTCTTCAAAACTTAAATATTATATTTCGTATCATAGAACATCATGCCTCGGGCTGGACAAACGGGTTGGGAATCTCCTCAGTCCCGTCAACTGGTGCTATACTTTGTAGAAGTGGTCCTCTTACAACAACAGTACCCAGATCTCTAGTTTTGTCAAGGAGAACGTTTTCATCTTCGGGATCTCTGAGTTTTTCTTTAGTTTCATCAACAACTAGGTTCATTAATTGATCATATCCTTTAAGTAAGCCGGTAATTTCACGGCCACCTGAGAACCGTACGATGACTGCTTTATCAAGGTATTTAGATAAATCCAAAATAGCGTCTTTCTTGGGTCTTTCTTCACCCTTGTAGATTTCCTTCTTTCCCTGTCGGTGGCCGTCTTTAGAATTATTATTGTGCTTGTTATTATTGTTGTTTCGTCGGCCCCCATTTCGTGGCCCGTGGTGTCCATTTCCATCCCTATTATCCGACTATTTCCTGTTAACTCTGCTGATTGCTAGATCTGCCAATTTATGGCGGAAATATTCCCAAACCTACCCGATCCATGTTCGTTGTTCGTCTTACTAGTATGTTAAAGAGTGAAAATCGAAAACCTGGTGCAATTGGGTCTCGAGAGAATAGTAAGATGGACATCACGTGACGAATCTTCATTTTTCGCTCGCTCCCTGTTCTTATCACATCTGCTGAGAAGCTGCTTCCCTAAATTCTTAATCTGCAAGTAAACTTCTATGGGGGAGTATTTCTGTGTAACTGGAGCCTATATCCGTCGGCTTTGTTGATTTTGATTTGTGTCATATCATCTCTATACCCCTTCACCTCCTCCTTACATCTGCTCATTTGTCATTGTGAAACAGAAACGAAAATGGTTGATATCACAATTCAAGTCACCTCAGACGATATCGCTTCTGAGCGTCGGATCAGCCCAGATTGGACTATTGCCCACCTGAAAGCACGTCTGGAGCTCATCACTGGCATACCACCGAAGGATCAAGAACTTTTGATGTACGCTACGCCAGCTACCAACGAACCGGTAAAGGCAGAAAATGAAAATCAGCTGGTTTCGCATTTTGGGCTCGTCAGTGGTGGCCAGATTCATGTCAAGGATCTTAGGCCCGTATCTGAACGGTTGAACCTGCATGACACCTCCGAAGTCGAAAGATACGAGATGCCGCAAGAACAATACGAAAAGCTAGAAAATTCTGTGCTAGCATGGAAGAAATCGAAAAATCTTGGTAGATTCGATCCAGATCATGAGAGCAAGCGTGAGGAGATTGTCAAGGCTTCTCATAACCATGTAGAATCCAAAGGCATCTCCGTGGGCAAACGATGTATGGCCAATGGTCGTAAAGGCACTGTTAAATATGTTGGATTGGTTCCTGAAATACCTTCGAAGCTTGCATCTGACAAGTACTGGGTAGGAATTGCATTTGACGAACCAGTAGGGAAGAACGATGGAAGCATTAAAGGTAAGAAATACTTCGATGCCAGTCCAAACCACGGTTCATTTTTATCCCCCGAGCTCGTTGAAATAGGAGATTTCAAAGAGGACGATTACTTGGATGATGATGAACTTTAGTCGTGCATCGTAAATTACTATCTTTGTTATATATCATAAGCCCGGCTTTGTGTTTCAACACTGCAATCTCGTCCATGCGTGAAAAACAGGGTAGCTGACCGATTGCCTGATCTATTTCGAATGGAGTAGCTGTTTCCTCTAGGGACTTGGAAACTGGACCCTTCATCTAGAACAAAGATATGGCCAGAAACGGTCGCTTCGATAATACCCGAAATGACATAGAACATATAGGTGTTTTGTTTGGCCGCTCTCGAAGGTTTGAAACCATTAGGATAAATAGATATCATACCTGACGCAATGAAATGACTATCCTCATCGAATAGAGTAGCAACAGAGTACTCATTGTTCCCAGATGGACGAAACACTGGAGCCCCCTTGGCCCATGCAAGTCTTCGGATAACGTGATATCCTGATAAATAGTCCAAGACGGAAGCCTTGTAGTCGATAGAAACATTACTGCCTAAACCGCTTACGATGCTATCGTCATACTCTGCAGTTTCTGTATCTCGGTAATATCTCGAGTTTTTGCCGTTACGATTCAAAAAGCCACCCCCTCTATCATGAAAGCCTTGAGAGCTTCTGCCGGCACTATATTTCTGATCCTTTAAACCATATTCAGTATACGGGTCATAGTCTTTGAAGTGACCGGAATCTGGTACAGTCTCATTATCAGCTCGATGCAACTTGGTATTGGTATTGTAATCGAAATCATCAGAATCGAAACGACCATGCGAGCCTGGGTATGCTCGATTGACAGCTTCTTCGTTTTCCTTCGCCTGCTTTAAAGACCCAGCTGATGTCACGGATTGGCCAGCTGAAACACGGTTAGAGAAATTTTGGCGAGAGGCAGAGCTCAACTGGAATCGATTCCTTCTGTTTTTTGTATTATTAGGAAACTCAAACACCCTAGGCTTGTGTCCACTGTGCTCGTTGGAGCTATAATTCCTTGTTTTGGAATTCCCTACCAAAAACCCACCGGATTGCACGCTCAATCTACTTCGAGTTACATTTCCATCGGTTCCGAAAGAGTTGTACGTGAATTCTTCGGGTGGCCTGAAATTAGTGGCGTTATTCAGTCGCAAATCTGTGCTGCGATTACTTCCACCATCCTTTGTCTGTTTCGCCTTTAGCTCATCAGAATTATGATTTTCAAATAATTTGGATTTTTTGAAGTCAGTAATCTCCGCATCGATCTCATCGCTGAAATCTATCAAATGCTTTTTCGACGAAACAGGCGTAGATTGGCTGAGATCATTTATAGGGTGGTCGAAGCCTAAATTTGGTTCAATGATTTGAGAATCCGGTTGATTTTCTTTCTGTAATGACCTAAAATTCAAATTTTCACCACCCTTTTTATATGTAGCTTTTTCGTTATTCTCATTTGAAGAATCTTTGGCGACCATCATAGGGTACCCCTTCCTCGTTCCTTGCATTGAACTATCAGGTGAAACGCTATTACCAAACTCTCTGGTCTTTATTACCATTGCAGCACTTCTGTCAGCCTCCTCTGCCGGTATTATAATGGGTTTTGCTTTTCTGGGACTGCGGGTCCTCTTAAATTTAGGCGGTGAATTTTCCGGCACCGAAAGAGAATCTCCAAACATTGATTTCCCCGAGGAGTTGGTTGAATCTGTCTTATCTAGAGATCTTCCCAGTATTTTACTTGATTTTCCGAACAGTCCCCCATTATCTGGTGTAGCAGTGCCTACTACCTGTGAAGAGGGTCTTGTAGAGTCCATATTGAGAGAGAAGATGGATTTCTTGGCCAGAGCAGCAGCAGTACTCTGACTTTTACCTAGAAGGTTAGGAATTTGACTTTTTGTCTTGGATTTTGGCTTTTGACCTTTTTTGGTGACAAGTTCAACATCTTCAGAGTCCGACTCGGCAGGGGAGGGATCTTCCACAGGACCCTCTTCAGCACTGCTTTGGATTACTCTAGGAGGAGTTCGAGGAGCGTCATATTCTTCTTCTAGGCTCTGCTGCTTGGCACCGTACTCAGTTGAATTCGATGATTTCCTTCTGGAAGATAGACGTCGTATATTGGCTATTAAAGCACTTCTGTCAGATGTCGTATCTGCAACCAGATTTACAGCCTCTGGTTCCCTTCCGATTTCATTTTCTTTTTGATTCCCTGTACTTTCATTCTGCTCGTCGAAAAAATCGTTGATATCTTCCAAGCCAAACTGATCTTTTTTCACGTCGGCTTTGATTTCCACCCCAGCACGTCTCGAATTAGTTTCAAAAACTGCTTTGTACAGAAAACATTTATCACATTGCATACCTTCCCTTTGTTCCCAGCTGGTCGTGATCGAGGAACTGGTTGTCGCGTCTAGACATGTTGTGGTCACGACGGATGGTCGAGCGCGCAGGTTGCGGAGTTGCAATATCGGGATAATTAGCGGAATTACCAAATAACGCAAATTGGATCTGTTATTTACGATTTACACAGCTAAAATATAACTAGCGAAGTTTAACCAGAAAATCAGCAGCCCCTTCATTGTAAGAATAATTATTTTCATTCAGATACCGGCGGATTGCATTTTTAATCCTTGGCACATTGTTGATGGAATGCTGTCCTGAGCCGGTGATGATGGTGAAATTGCTTCTACCCTCGAGTTTTTTCTCTCTTAAAAGCTTTGCGCATGATTCTACAGCAAAATGTAAAGGAATTCCGTGGTAATCCACGGAATCGGGAGTTGTTTGGCTGCGAATTAGATCTTGGTATACGCTTGAGCGCTCGCCGTGAGCTTCTGTTGCATAATAATGAGCAGCACCATGGAATAGAGGGTTTGATTTGGCCTTGACATGGAACATGCGTGCTTTTTCATAGTTTTCACTAGCACGAGATAAAGATGCAGATTGTCGTAGTGGAGCTGACGATCTCGAGGACGATGCAATAGTTGTTGAAGAAGAGGCCTGATCAGTAGGTTTATACTTGGACCAGTTTAGAGATAAAATGTTCTGAGCTTCTAAAATTTTGGGAACACTTCTCCCGTGTTTATTGTATAGTTCTAAAGCCTGTTCGCTATCCAAACGAAACGCACGCTCCAGAAATTCAAGATCGTCTTCGACGGTCGGTGGACTGGCTTTGTTCGACTTCTTGTGTTTCTTCTTCTTTCCATTGTTCATATTAGCAAACCTTTCTGATTCGTCAAGAGTGTTTAAAAACGAAACATCTAGAATCGCATCTATGGCCTTGTCCATATCTTCTCCGCACTCTCGCAGCTTTCTGGATATTAGCCAAGCAGACTGATCTGGGAACATACGACACAGCTCCAGAGTCTGGTGTCCATACTTTTCTATTATACTTCTTTCGTTTTCTTCTTCGTCCGTAGTTTTCCTTGGATTTTGTTGTTCTTTTGGGTCGCGTAGAAAATTATCTTGGACATGAGGTGCTGATTGAGTCTCGTTATTTAACAAAGTAAGCGTAGAGCGTAGAGTAAGGAGATGTTGCTCAGTGCAGTTGTCCTCTGGGATCTCTCCAACTAAAGCCGCTATCACTGTGCTATCAAGCTTTGTGAATTCCTTGGCTAAACTGTCAGCCAAATCTGATCTGATTACGTTCATCCATGCGATTGTTGTGACAGTGAGCCATATCACAAGTAGAAATCAAACGGTAGCGAAACATATGGTTGCAGATCTAGCAGCGCTGACGATTGGGCAAGACTGATTTATTGTCGGGTAGAACAGCTTATAAATTAAGTCTGAACAATATTATTTTTTTCATATATAGGTCCAATCTCCTGCTTGTTTTTATCTTTTCCAATATCTCCGGCTTGCTACTGAAACCGAGTTGTTCGCTCCAGCTGTTGCAGCCGTGCGACCTGGCATTCCGGTAAACTCTGAGAAACAACAAGTGGGATCAACCTTAGTCAGGTTAGCATCAGACATTACCATCAGCACCAGCTCACGATCTCGTAACACTTAACATGGCATTGTTTGGATTCCCGGATAAATTCAGCGATTATGAAGCAAAGCATTATTTGCGTTTGGTGGTAATCGTGCTATTTTATATTACGATCCGGCCGATTTTCCTCAAGATTGGTGAAAGAATTCAGAAGACTCAATATGATGAAATGTCTTTGAGAAAAATAGCTCAAGCTGCCAAGGAAAGAGACGAAAAGGAGCTGGAAGAGAAAGTAGCCGAGGCCAAGAAGGCGGAAATCGAGGCTGCCACCTCCAAGAAAACCGAAGCCGAATCGTCTGCTTTGAAGAAGGCCAACGGTAAGCTTAAGAACCGAAAGGCTCCTTCCAAGACCCAGGCTTCAAACCAAGCCGGCTACCCGGACATGCCTTCTGACGACGATGTTTCTGACCTTTTGGCTGAATCATGATCTTTTTCAATTACTTCTAGCATATTAATCTAATGAAAGAAATCTTCACAAGCTATTTTAATCTTCCTTTCTCTATTTCCATATTCCTGACTATTCTTGTCACCATTTGGCGACGGTTTCCCTGGCACATTCCAGCCGTGCACTGCAGAAATAATCTCCACTAAATGTAAAAAAATTCTACATACGAACCTACTGGAAGCAATTTTTTTTGCATTCAAAGCACGCTAGAGATTGGAAAATTGGTGCTTATTTTAACCTGATTTATTTGACTTTTAAACTTGGTTTCTTTGACATTTTTTTCTGCTCCTTAATTTCTACTTGGCTTTTTATCGCCTTGTTCCCTGTTTATTCACCTCACAATGGCTTTTCGAGGGGGCCGTGGTGGTGCTGCTACCGGCGGATTTCGACCTGTTCCTCTGGACGTTAATCCAGATTTTGCACCTTCCGAGAGATATCCTAAGATGATTCTTCCTATCCAGGGACCGATATCGGATTCTGAAAAGGAGAAGGTTGCACAGTTTTTCCAGCTCCGCGATGAGATCCGCGACGGACCGCTATTTGCCGGATCAAGCAGCAACCGTGGAAAGATTGTGGTGGAGTCTGACAATGTCTTGAATGATGGGATTAAGCGTTATACTGATCGTTATATAAAAAAGCGGAAAATCGGGCGGTCTGTCGAGGAGCATCCATATGTGCTGTCGCTCTTTCCTCCCGAGCTTTACCCAGTAATGGGACTCAAGAATGGAAAATCCAAAAAGTTAGATATTTCTAAATTTACACAAGATCTGGCTAAAGCTAAAGGAAATGATCAGGCTGATCTCATCAGCAAGTTAAAGAACATTAAGGATGATAATGGTAAAGCTGATGATGCTCAGCAAGATGATGATTCTGATGATCTGGACGATATAGAGGACGATTTCGATGAGGATGAGGATGATGATAATGACTATAATGCCGAGAAATACTTTGATGATGGAGATGATTTTGGAGCTGGTGATGACGATGATGGTGAGGCTGCCTATTAGACTCTCGTCAATCCCTAATTGCATAGCATATTTAAATAGATGAATAATCTTCCATTTATACAGATATTGTACTAAACGCCTATAAATATTATCCAGGTTCAGTAAATTATAAAGATCTGGCAAAGCACAGAACTTTTCCGATGAAGCGAAGCTTAACAAGTCGAGGCGACCGATGAGCAGAGCCACCTTGACTTATGGCAACACCGCAGAAGAATGTCAGGATTGAATTTGAAAAACAGTCAAGCTCATACATGCGTATTCTAGTCCACATGAGTAAGATCTTCAAGAGTAAACCTTCAGTTGATAAATCTGCCTGGCTTGGTTCGAACGTATTTCAGCCCAAGCTTCCCACTTCCTCACTTGATTTCATTCAATAGAAATGATCTTTATTATACTCAACAGCAAGATATTCATCCTCTGTGAGCCCCATGGGAATTTTAGGTGGTAGCCGAGGAAGTTTGTGGTCAACGGCCTTGTTATAAACACTGTCAGAATATCCGTCATTCAGCTGTTTGGAAATATCCCATTGTCCACTTCCATGATAACCTCCCAGTCCTGGCTCGATTTCCGTCGGTAAAGGGGGTAGAGTAGATCGTGCTGGTGGTTCTGGGTGGTAATATTTCTGATGAATCAGCTCATCTGGCTTGAACCCGTCCGGTCGTGCTGGTAAACTTTTGCGCTTGGGCTTCGCTGCGACAGGACTAAATGACTCATAATCATCTGGACTAAATGGCATAGATAAGGTTTCATCATTAGGATCAAACGAGTCATTGTACGAATGCGTAACAATTCCTACCGGCTTCCTCTTCACCTTTTGTTGAGTGGAAGACTTAGAATGGCTAGTAGAGGGGATTTGAAACCCACTCAGTCCACCAGATCGATAATGCACATTCTGAGATCCCGAGGATCTATTCATGCTATTTCTGTGACTATTGTGAGAAGTCCTTGCTGATTCGTATGCAGCTGAGCTAGTTGTGCTATTGAAAGAAGAACTTGCAGAATCAGGAAACGACTTACGAGATTGTGAATGAAATGATCCCGTACCGTCAAATGATCCTTGACTAGAATTCAGTCCATCGGGTATTCGATCTCCACGATAGCCCGGGTCAACCTTTGGATTTGAAACAGTGCTGGGAAGAACAGCTCCTAAGGTAGACATGCTCAATATTTCCTCTGGGTAAGGCAAAGGCCTGCTTTTAGAGAAGCTGTCTAGTCCAGGTTCAGATCCAGGCTGAGGTAAAGGCTGAGGAAGACACCTAGGGCTCGTGGAAGTGTTTAGCACAGGTGTGCTATTAGTAGATCTGAGAGCTCTCGGGTTCTTCTTGGCTTTACGCTTCGGAGGTAAAGCAGGTTTCGCAGGATAAAAAGTCATTTCCAAGTAGACTTCACCAGCATATTTCCCCTTGTAGGTAAGTTCATGCCATTGGTCATAGCCTTGTTTAGGCGACGCCGAAAACGCAGGTTCTAGGTCGATGATAGTATCGCCGACCAAGTCGACCTTTTTTTCGTTTTCATCGAGAATACTGAGCTTGACTTTACGATGCTCCAATATATCCATTACATCGAATCTGATTTCATGGTCCCACGATGGAGTCTGGCCTCCTCTGATGTCGGCAGGGCATCTTTTAGCTTCATGTCCGATCCTAGCTACGCAATACGGGTTCTGCTTGCCTAAAGACCGCCGGTTTGGCAAATTCCGCTAGGAAAATTAGCATGACTCTATGTTTCATCTGTAGAAGCAGATCAACCTACCGCTTTGGCAAATATTATAATCAAAGTACCGAACAAAGTAGCTTCCATTGGTGTTGAGTACAATACCAGCTAAGCCCTAATCGCAAGGCTTGGAATAGGTAAATAATGCTAGTGTGTGTCGGTTGTCACAACAACCGCAGCTACGACTATAGTGGTGCTTTGATGCTGGGTGATGTGAATGAGGTTCAGCCGTTCGGATTTCGGGTTTTTCTCTTGAGCTTGGTCCGCAAAATTCAAATTGGATCGACAATGCATCGCGTAGCAGGTTGAAAGTGGGTCCATGTATGGTAACAAGACCCACTGATAATGCATGAATATGGAACCAGGATCTCAGATGCGGTGAAGTTGGCGATTCGGTACCATGATTTATATATCTAGCTGAAATTTGGAATTACTGAAATTCCTAGATGATTCTTGGTTTTTTCATTTTGCCGTACCTAATCAGCTAATACCCAAAGCACTCATTCTACTGACGAGTGCGGTTCCAGATCGGGAAACGGGTAAACAACTAGGGCCCTCCCGAATCATAGACTGTAAGTAAACATATAACAGACCAAATCATCAACAAACATTCTGAAGAGCAATTGACTTTTGCGGGTGTGTGTGTGTGTGTGTGTGTGTGTATTTTATATTTCTTTCATCTTTCTTCAACCTTGGACTTTAATTCGCATCCTTTGCTGTAATCTCTCACCGCACCGCTAATTCAGTTGTGATCAATGGCTGAGCTTTCCCGAAAAGAGAGCGGAGATAGTTCCTTGAACCTTCGTCTGAATCCACTGAATATTCGCAATTCAGATGGCTCTGATTTCTTCGTAGATAAGGCTCGCTTGCGATCTATTGTTAACGAGAGACCTTCTTCTTCGCGAAGTAGCAGTGACCTTCTGGTCAACAGCATGCTCAACAGTCCTGTAGATGAAGACCTTCCTCCTAGTTTGAGAATCGAACGAGAGAAGCAGAGAAGAGCCAACAGAGAAAGAGAACTTGAAGCAATCAAGAACGAAGAGCATGAATTACAAGAATCAAAGCGTCTTTTGGAAATTGAAAAGGCTCGCTTGGCTTTGGAGGGCGCCGGCACTGAAACCGCTAAGCAGGATTTGAATCAGCAAACTGTTGCATTTCCCGAGATTGCGAGTCAAGATCATCCTAAACCTTCAAATGATAAGCGATCCTCGCTGATGCTTCATATCAAAAATCAGCAGAATGCTGAATCCAAGATATTCAAATTGTTAGATGTTAACTTGGATGATGGCGAGGAAGGGAATCTTAGTACACAGATAATGGATGAATTCGAGGAAATGAGCATCACTGCAGGATTGGCTCGGAGCAATACAATCACATCTCAACATAAAGTTCAGATTGGACCCAGTCAGACCCCACTATTATTCAGTCGCCCTCGTGGTGGGCCTCGTGAAAAGATTTCTGAGGTCAATGAGCTTGAAGATGTTGATAGCCTGGCTATTCCAACGCCTTTGCTTAATGCTATTTCTTTTACTCCTCGAGTACCTCTAGCTTCTAATAGAGACAGCACTTGTGCTTCTCTCACCAGCTCTACTAGCTCAACTAGAGGAAGCAAATCGGACTCTGAGTTTCACACGCCAATGGAACCTGATTCTATGGTGTTCGAGTCAAGGACGTCGAGCAAGAAAGATCCTGTTCCCGTGGCTTGCCCTGCTCAGGCCACTCCAAAAATTCACTCGAAATCACCATTGCTATTTGAACCTCACCACACAGAAGTGGTCAATGGCGAGCCTTCGCTCGACACAGACAGCATATATGATGACCCTAACGAAGTCGAGCCTGCATCTCCCGAGGTAGAGTCTTCTCCTACCATGGCGGAACTGGACCCCGTTGATCCTAATGACCGTGGCCGGCTGTTCATCAAAATTAATGCATTACAAGAGCTACAGCTGCCAATGGACTATGGAAGAAACCCTCACTTCACAATGACGTTAGACAATGGCCTGCAGTCAGTGCGAACCTATCCTATTAGATTCCCTGAGACCACCAAAGAAGCGGGAATTAACCAAGAATTCGAGCTACTGGTCGGAGATAAGCTGGAGCTGATATTGACGTTTACTGGGCATATGGATCCTTTACCCGTGGAAAAAAAGCAGGAAGTAAGCCGGTCTGTACCATCATCGCCGACTAAATCTACCCCAGAGTCACCCAAGAAAAAGCGATTCAGCTTTTTCAGCAGTCCTAAGAAGAAGAAGCACCAGTCGAATTTGAATGTTTCTGCTCCCGTCGATGCTCCTATAGCAACACCAGCTAAGACGTCAGAACCGGCAAGCAAAGACGTCTGGAAGCATTTCACAGGAGAAAACGGAGAGTTCGCAAGAGCTTATATTGATGAGGGAGAATTCGAAAGAGACATTTACGGAAAACCGAAGACATATCTCATCTCTTGCTTTAATGAATGGACCATGGAGAAAGTGCCATTGAAAGATGGAACCACTGGTACCATCAGAGGAATGAAGATGGCTAAGAAACCACCATTCCGCATCGGAGGTCTGCAAGTGACTATGATGTATGTTCCAAAGGTGACCAGAAATGAGACGATTCCAAAGAGCATGAAGGAGTGCGTCACAGAACTTCAAAAAGCTTTGCAATTTCGAGACCCTAGAATTCAAGGCAACCTGACTCAGCAAGGAGGAGATTGCAATTACTGGAGAAGAAGGTGGTTTACATTAGAGGGGGATTCTTTGACCGGACACACCGAAGAAGGACACAAGGTGCGAAACATTATTAATATGGGCAATGTGCGTCAACTTATAGAAATGGACAAGGTGCAAGACGAAGAGGATCCTTGTATCAATGCAGAGCGAGCATTCCGATTAATTTTCAAGGACGGAGAGAAAGTGAGCTTTTACGCTGACAGCGTCGAGGAAAAGAACTTGTGGGTCCAAAATATAGGACTAAGCATGGTACACTGCTGTGGAAAGATCCGCAACTGGGTGGACATGGTCTTTCAGAATCAGGAGGAGGAAGAGAGAGTCAAGAGCAATTTCGCAGCTCGGTATAATTATCATCTTCACAAGACGATGAAGGAAAAGCAGAGCAAGTCACGCTTCGTTGAATGCGACATTTAGTTAATGGACTAGTAGTTATTTGTAATTTATGGGTTTTTTTTCTTTTCAAATTTATTTCTAATTCTCATCGGCTACCTCCTCGTATTTCTGTGTTAGCTGGGCTGGGTTTCTATTTCTATTTTTGTAAATAACATTCCCCCTGTGATCGAACATCTGGAACGGCCCCTCGCCTCGACAAGTCGCACTACTATAGCAAAACAAGTTATCTTTTTGGCAGGGAGAATTTCCGTGATGGCAATGGTATTTGTACCCATCATAAAGAGTGGAAGAGCGCCGAATCACTTGTCTGTAGAAGCAGCGGAGGCTTGATTGGGCTGCGGCCAGTAGGGCGCCCAAGCAAACCCTTCCCAGCTGCAATGCAGGGAACGGAGCCTTGGATCGTCAGCTTACGAATTACCAAGGAGGCACAGTTTTATGAAAATGCCTCCCTCCACGAGGCATGTGTTAGCCTCATTGGAATCGCATTGCGATAGACTGCCAGGGTTCGATTTTGGTCCGGGAAGGGCTGTGGAAGCAGATCTCCAGCGGGTCTCACCATAGCAGGAATTTTGGAGGGGTGTTGAAGATGATATTGCTACATTAGATTATCTCCGAGGCTAATCAAAGAGGGTTTGAAAAGAATATAGGAAAATTAAAGAAAAAGTCAAAATTCAAGTATCAGAGAGATTTATCATCTGATTTTAAAATGCAATATATCGGGGCCAAAACGAATTTTCTCTTCCGGGATCGGGGCCGAGCCTAAGAAACCCACCACAAAAGCCTCAGGCGGTGCTGAAGAGGGTGAGTGCCCAATACCCACCCAGAATTCGCCAAAACACAAACTCTTCTTTCCAACTAATTCTACACAACACCGCCAGACTCGAGGTAAGTTTTGAACGACGTAGCAATATTAAGCTGGGAATTTGGAGAAATGGGAACGGACTTTTGAATATGATCATTCGACAGATGATCATGATGATATGATGGTTTGGTTATACGACGCGACGGATGATACTGCTGAGATGAATGGTGGTATATCCGGCTGGGCTTGCTCGCCTGGGGCATATCGCGGTAGTGGGTGATAAGAGGTTGAACACTAGTAATTCACGCGCACAGGTAAACACTGAAGCGCTTATTTTGGGGCAGATGATAATGCTGTGGTAGGAGAGCTCGTGTTGCTTTAAGGCTTTCTGGATCGCTGTTAACCTATGGACTATCTTCCGGCTTCATTCTGCTCTTGCTGTCTCGATGTGATGGTGTTGATGTTGTTGGGTGGTGTGCGTCCGCCTCGCCTCTTTGCCCCCTGGAGTGATTTTGTTTCACAAGCTGCTGAAGCCCACCTTGAGGGGTAGACTGCATCTGAAATTTTTTTCGATACTTACGTGTGATTAAATTGCAAGATTAATTTTCTGCTATTCACTCTAACCGGCCTTTCCATATTATTGTCTTTCAAATCGCTGTTTATTGCTCCATGGATTGGTCCTTCTTCAGCCCTCCCTATCATCCTGCTGTATGTTGTTGTTTGTGCTTGTTTGGGATACCCCTAAAACTGGCTACCCCCTTGATAAGCGAGTGCGGCCACGCTTTCGAACCCTACACATGTCTGTACAAACATTTGGGCGGGCTGGGGACAGTCAAGCAAGCAATGCTCTGTATAAAATTGACACCTGCTTGTCGTAATATATGCGGGTGTGGATTGTTCGTTCCGGCGCTTATTTCCGCCAGTTTTGGACTGTTGTAAGGCCAAGTCAGGGAGGGAGGCAGATGGACTAAAGACTAGGTTTCAGGGGCATGACAAGACTACGTTTGCATCTGCCGGATCTGTAGGCTGGTAGATCATGTAAGACCGCTTTGATTTCGCGTCAGGCCCTACTTGATTCCGCGTTCAATTTGATGTCTGTGATAGTGAAGCTCAAGACTGGCATACCATTCTAACTCCTCTTCGTGATTTTTCCAGCTCTTTACGTTGCAATTTGTCGTTGCGATTTCAAAAACTAACCTATGCAGATATTTATTTCTAAGCTGCCTTGATCTTATTATTATTTTAGATTTGGGGTTCCTTTAATATTCTTTGTGTTCTTTATTTGGTTTTTTTTCTGCAACTTGTGTCAGTAAGCTTGTTGAAACGAGATACTTTCGCTTAATCCGAAAAAAGCATCTGAATAATTGTTTCCCTAGTGTTTCTTTCGCATTTTACTTTTTGACTTGTGCCGTTGTCAGATTGAGCCTGGTTTGTGAGTGCTGATACATTTATACTTGCAGCTATCATCCACACGTTTTGTGCCCCCCCCTTTATTTCTTTTTACATTTCAAATTATCATTATTAAATCATGGTCTCTCAGCCTGCTGAATTTCGACGAAAGCTTGTCATTGTTGGTGATGGTGCTTGTGGTAAGACATGTTTGTTGATTGTTTTCTCTAAGGGTTCTTTCCCCCACGTCTATGTTCCTACTGTGTTTGACAACTATGTTTCTGATGTTGAGGTTGACGGTCGACGAGTTGAATTGGCTCTATGGGATACTGCTGGTCAGGAAGATTATGACCGACTTCGACCCTTGTCGTACCCTGATTCCGATGTCATTCTAATTTGTTTTGCCATTGACTCCCCTGACTCTTTGGACAACGTCCAGGAGAAGTGGATCTCAGAAGTCCTTCACTTTTGTAATGGAATCCCCATCATTCTTGTTGGTTGCAAGATGGACTTGAGAAACGACCCCAAGAAGATAGAAGAACTGGCCCGAACCTCCCAGCGACCCGTCAGTCCCGAAGAGGGCCGAGCCATTGCTGATAAGATTGGTGCCATTCAATATTGTGAATGTTCTGCTAAGACCCAGGAAGGTGTCCAAGAGGTTTTTGAAGCTGCCACTCGAGCAGCTTTGGCTACCAAGGACAGTAGACGACCAGGACGAAAGGGCACGAAAAAGAAGTGTATTGTTTTGTAGCTGTGTAGCTTTTATCGTTATGTGAATCTGATCTGTTGAGTGCTTTAAATAAAGAGTTTATTTTGTATTTGTGGAGTTCCCGTGATAGTTGAGTTTCATCCTCTTATATATCTAGGCTTTTTGCCTTATGTCTTCCATTTCGGTTGTAATTATTCTATGAACTAGTGATACAACTGGATAGTTGTACAAATTCTATAATAGTAGGTATTTGATGGTTGTTGTTATATTTGCTGTTGATGAATAGTTGTGTTTTTCTGCTGCTAATATTGCTTACTGGTGGCATTCTCCTTACTTTCCTGTTTACCACAGTGCATTTTATTGATGTAAATGGTAATTAATCGTCGTACAGTGTAATCAGCAGAGCACAGCACAACAACATGAATACGTCCAAACTTAGAGGTTATACAACCAATAATGCAACTGATAATGTATTCGACTACGTTTCAGGTCATGATAAGAGAAACTTTACAAGTGACAGCAATGCTAAGGGCCGGAATGTCATGACTGGAGGTGCTGATGATGCTTTGCTCAAGTCCCGCAAGGTATCTAGCATTCTACCGGAGGGAATTCCCTTGGAGCATTCACCTGATCTGCCTGATAGTGTGAGTAATAATGAGAAGAAATATGGGTGTTTTTTTTTTTTTTTGGGATTTTCAAGCTTGTTTTCTGACTATCGATAGGATCTGTTGAAAGCTCTCCATACTTATGCAGCGCAATATATGGGAGCCCGAGGAGGAAAAGAAGCATTTCAGACCATGGATGAGACGGCCTTGCTTGCTCTTGGGATTTTGGTGGAAGAAAAGGTCAAAGAGTTATTGGGAAAGAATGGGCACAAGATGTACGAGGATCAGTCAGACAAGGCCAGTGTTGGGGGTTTTGAAAAGCAACAGAGCGAGGACCCTGACTCGGAAATAGAGGCTGAGAATTAAATAATAGTCTTTATCAGTTATTTATTAGTTATTTATTTGACATTCATGTTTGTATTGAAAATTGTGTTTATATGTTGTGCTTATTTGTATATTATTCCTGTCTTGTATGTCTATCAGTATGAAAAAACTAATCATAGGTGGGCAAACAAACAGTCTGAGTACCGATCTTTGAAGATACAAATATTTGTAACACTTTCAATATCTTGGGTTGATAAGATATTCTTTGTAGCTTTTGATGGATTTAGAGGTTGAATTCCAATGGCATGATTTCACTGT
The DNA here is from genome assembly GCA_030561445.1 of Zygoascus meyerae. Classification (NCBI taxonomy): domain Eukaryota; kingdom Fungi; phylum Ascomycota; class Dipodascomycetes; order Dipodascales; family Trichomonascaceae; genus Zygoascus; species Zygoascus meyerae. Next base: position 92,942 of record JAKTXC010000023.1, read on the forward strand.
TTTGATTTCTGGCTGTTCTTCTTGTTCTAGCTGTTCTATAATAGACTTGTCCTAGATGATCGAGCTTTCTTATTGTATCGCCAAAGGCTCTAAAAGCTCATAACAAACTTTAATAACCTCTTGTTTTTATCTGTTATTACCAGTAAATCAGCTCCCATTTCATCTGGTGATCGGGCATCCTCGTATCATTCAACTACACCGCTGTTTTTACACCCTCTCTATCCATTACCACAATAAATAGCTTCATGGCACACAATTTAGATTATTGATATATATAGGTAGCTCAATTTACTCAATAATTTTGGTCACCTTACCAATGGCAACAGTAATACCCTGGTCTCGCAAAGTGAATCTTCCGAGCTGAGGATAGTCATCAAAAGGCTCAATACAAACAGGACGAGTGGCCTCGAGCTCTGCAATAATCTTCATACCACGCTTTGCGAAGGCTGGGGGTTTCTTAGACTTTCGGTTTGTTCCCTTCTCCAATTTGTGTAAAAGTTTGGTGAAGATGACCTCTTCAACAGCTGTGTGAATATGCATAACACAAGAGAAACCCGTGGTCAAAATAGACTTGTGCTCGACAATAGCTACCTGGGCTTCAAATCGGGTTGCAGTCTGAACTGGATTTTTGATGGAAGTGAGAACAAATCCAGTAGACACTTCCTCTTCTTCAACACCCTTGACCTTGAGCTTGACCTGCTCACCACAGATAGCAGCATTCACCTCAGCCTCAGACTCATTGAAAATGGCAGCAACTTCGACTTTAGCATTCGAAGGCATGAGCAAAAGAGACTGGCCCTTTTTAACACTACCAGACTCAATTTTACCTTCGAGAATGGTTCCCAAGTCTTTGCTCTTGCTTGAAATGGGTAACATGAAAGGGGCATTCAGCTTTCTATCCTCAAGTTTCAAGCCATCCAAAAATTCCAACAAAGCAGGTCCATCATACCAAGGAGCATCTTCTTTGGAAACTCTCTCTTTGAGGCCAGCACCTGTATAACCAGAGACGGGCATGAATGTGAGATCGGTCTTGGGATTGTAACCAATACCCTTGAGGAAAACATTCAGCTTAGAGGTACATTCCTCATATCGCTCGTGAGACCACTTGACGGTGGGATCATCCATTTTGTTGACAACAACAATAAGTCGATTAACACCTTGAGTCTTGGCCAAGATAGCATGCTCACGAGTCTGGCCACCCTTTTCGAAACCAGTTTCATATTCACCCTTTCTGGCGGAAATGACCAAAATTCCAACATCGGCCTGAGAGGCACCACCAATCATACTAGGAACATACATTTTGTGACCGGGGGCGTCGAGAATAGTATATCTTCGTTTGTCGGTTTCAAAGAAAGCACGACCAACCTCAACGGTCTTTCCTTCGGCACGCTCCTCCTTGTTTGTATCCATGACCCATGACAAGTACCAACCTTGCCTACCAGCATCTTTAGCCTCTCTTTCATATTTCTCAACAGTTCGCTTATCAACGGCACCAGTAAGAAATAAAATATTACCACCCATGGTACTCTTTCCGGCATCGACGTGACCCATAAATATGATCGACATGTGCTCCTTCACGTCTGCATCTGCTCCGAACATTTCAGTCAAAACTTCCTTGTCCAACTCAGCTTCTTGCTGCTTAGCGAGAGCTTCAGCATCTGCAACTGCGGTAGCACTAGATTCTTTGGACTCAGTTGAAGCTTCAGCGGCTTTCTTGGGGGTTTCCTTCTTGGCAGCGGGAGCCTTGGTCTCAGCCTTTGTTTCAGCCTTTGGCTCGGTCTTAGTCTCAGTTTTGGTCTCGGTCTTAGGCTCGGTTTTAGGCTCAGTCTTGATTTCGACCTTTGGCTCAACCTTAGTCTCGGCCTTGATCTCAGCCTTTGGCTCAGTCTTGGTCTCAGCTGCAGTAGTCTGAGTAGTGCTGGAGTCACCAGTTTTCACAACGGGAGCAGGAGTATTTTTCTTGACTCGACCACGAATGCTCAAAGATGCACTGGCCGCCTTCTTTTGTTTCTCATAATCTTCCAGAGTCAAAGTCTTTTCGTCAGTCTCTTCCTCTTCAGGCTGCTGTTGCTGCTGATAACCTCCATTATAGTTATTATAATTGTTGTAATTTCGGTTGTTGTATCCACCACGCTGATATCCCTGGAATCCTTGCTGATTCTGGGTATTTGACTGGCCATATTGACCATACTGATTGTAGGCGGCACCGGCATTAGCACCAGCATTCTGACCATATTGACCGTATTGTCCGTACTGAGCATATTGACCAGCGCCATATTGTTGCTGTTGCTGTTGACCATATTGACCATATTGACCATACTGAGCGTACTGGTTGGTACCACCAGGGACAAAGCTACTCTGAGCATTGGGGTTGAACTGGAAACGCTGCTGGGACTGCTGCTGCTGCTGCTGCTGCTGCCCGTTGTTCAGGTTCAGATTGTTCAGATTCTGTGCCAAATTATTATCTTGATTTGACATTTTTCTTCAATAGATGTTACCAAGACAAAATTCCACATGTCCCTACTAGTTTAATTTTTTTCACCCACCCGTACATTTCCAACACCGCTCCTCCATCACCAAGGAACAATTTACCCGGATCTCGTATTATCTACTATCATCTAGCTGCTATGGAAGAACTGCTGGCAAGAGCCGGAAGTCAGGCAGTATCTCTTGCTTTGAGATCTGGAATTAATATTGCTGGAGGCTATGCAATAGGCACTCTGGCCAAGTTTTTGAAACGTCTTCCTGAGGCCGATAGGCGAGAGTTTGAAAGAATCAAGGAACGTCTTCAGACCAAGATTCTTGTCATAACACCTGCGATTGATCTCATTGAGATCAACGCTGCCAGGGGAAATAATAGCCTATCAAGCACTTTGGAGCTAACCAGGGATTTGAAACGGAGCATCGAACTTTTCCAGCAAAAGTTAGAAGATGTCGAGAATGAGAAAAATGTACAACTGGCCATGAAAGAAGTCCATTTTTTTTCTGCAGATCTGCTTGGGCGAATCGAAGAATCCATTCCTTTGATAAATCTTGCTCTGACTACTTCTGGTGCTAATCTCACCTCTGGACTACCCAATACTGTGTCTCCTGGCCGTTTGCTACAGGCCTCGAAAATATTGAACCAAGCTGATGAAAACTACAATGCTATCAGATCGACCACGAAAGCTGGATCACATCAGAGGAAGCCTATCCAAGTTGGTCCTGAGTATGAGCTTACAATTTACAGTGTGTATGCTGCAACCGCTCATACTGATGCTGCATTAGGTGGGGGAGCTGAGATAGCGTGGAAGGAAGATTATGTTCGTTCTAAAGTACGTCTTATGAGGATGTGGCCAGAAGACTCACGAATCAAATATTCCTATCAGATTGAAATTGTTGAAGATTATGATGACGGCCGATATCACGATGAGGAAGAGACCCAGCCTCGAAAACGCAACATCGATGTATCTACTATTATGAAACTATCGTTTACCGCCTCTGGAAAGCTTCTGGAGATTGAAGAAAGTAGCAGCCCTGTGCTCACTCTTAAAATGAATAAGCATTATGGCAAACTTGTCCGCAAGTTTTCGCGGGGGCTAACCGAGGAATATGACGAAGAAAAGTTTTACCGAGAAATGGCGGAAAATGAGGAATGGATAGCTTTGGAAATGTACAAATCAGACGACTCCGAGTCGAATGATAATTCTGAAGATGACTTATGGGAGTCAGCGTCTGACTCTAGTGACACCGCAGACCATGGTGATGAGGCATCAGACGACAAAGACCTTTCCAGAGCTATGGAGCAGATGGCCATTGGAGATACAAAACCATCCCTTTCTTTATTAGAGTATTTGATCAGGCTATCTTCACTTCAGGCTAATGATCAAGAGAGTATTTACAACATCCAAGATGAGCGCATTGCTCTATACTTGAGAGATGACTCGGGAATGAAGAAAGCTGGCTCGGAAACTGGAAGCGACAATACCCCCGCTACTGCTGTATCTACACCTCCTTCTGCAAGTTCCAAGAGATCTAGTGGCCGAAGAAGAGTCTCAGGGCGTCAACGAGTTACAGTTAGTCCATCACCACGCCAGGGAGTTCCACGTGCGACTCCACGTGAAAAGAAAGATAGCCTAACAGCTGTATCATCTCCAATGACACCATGGGAGCAAGATATTCTGAGAAAACAGCTTTTCAGGAATGTTCTTGGCGTTGAATCTGGTAGTCCTGTCAAAAAACGTACTAAACAGCCTTTGGCGAATCGCTGATCGCAACAGCAATCGATGCCAACAGAGAAAATTGTAGAATTCGATATATTTATTAACTTGAAGCTGATTAACAACACTTCTATGCTTCTTTGTGAGCTCTAAATAACCGGCTGCTCTTGCGGTATTTGGAGCATATTCTACCTTATGCTTTAATTTGGCTTCGAGTCCCTTCAAGCAGACGATGGAAACTTGATAAGTCGAGAGTAGAATCAGACACATTTAGAAGCGTCATATTAACTAGAAAGCATCATTTAATTAGCAGAAACCAGTACATTGAAAGAAAACTATGCAAAACTTTATATACACATAAAGGCACTCACCAATGCTTAAATCTCCAGACTTCCCAAAACAAACGATTCCCAAGGGTTCACTTGATTGTAGTTGACTCGGGGATTGCTACCTGAAAACATGTTACTCGAGGTCCAGCCTTGCGAGCTAGGGTTGGCTGTTTGATTCCAGTTGTCATATGACGAAGAGTAGCTGATGGGCTCGGGGCTCTGCTCCATGGTATGCTGCACCACATTGCTGCTCATGTTATAAGGCACAGCGGGGCCTTGGCCATATGATGCAGGGTCTTGCCAGCTGGAACCAGAACTAGAGCCAGTCCATGAAGGATGATGAATGTTATTGTAAGCATTAACAGGGTGATGCGACTGCTGGTGGTATTGCTGTGGGTGCCCAACATGATGAACATTAGCAACTGGTTGTCTAGCGACAGGTTTAGATTGATTAACAGCTGGATGGCCCGTTAATGAAAAGGGAGTGAAAGTCGAAGTAGCCGATTCAAGAGGTATGTCAAACTGAGAAGAGGTGGATGCTGGAGACGCACTTTCAGATGTTACAGTCCCAGATGAAGATGAAGGGACCGATGAAATAGAGCCGATTGACCTACCACTATCATGCGTATGAGTCAAATCGTAGACATTGTGACCTTGAGGAGATTTGATGAGAGGACCGGTGATGATTTCTTCACCGAATGAGAAAGGAAATGGATCAGTGTGATGCTTCGGATCATACTTAGGAGTTCCCTTGGTGACGCAACCATCAGCCAATAGAGATCCGTTGGCTCCAAGATTTACAATTACCGGCTTGTTAGCCTTGGCTCGTGTCTTTCCACAAGTACATTTTGAAGGATTGATGGCACATGGGCATCCTTGGGTGTGGTCCTTGGAGCCCTTTGTGGCACCACACGTGCACTTGATGTGCAACACCTTTTTTTTTCTGGCTTCACGACAATGCTCACACTGAGTAGCAGGCCGACCTTTAGGCTTGATCATCACCAATGGCTGGTCTGTATGTTTACAAGACGTTACTCGATGGCCCCTAATGCAACGCTCGCAGGCGTATTTGACGCCTCGGATGAAAACCATAATTAAAGATCACGTCAACTCCGAAGGACAAAAAAATGATAGAGTCCAGGTCAAATTACTGAGCAGATCAAACCCGGAATATCGGAATTCTAGCCGGGTATGCTAGGATATAATAAATATTTGAATAAACAGATCGTTGTTGTGAAAAGCGGCGGACAAGCCGATACGGTCTAACAAGTCTTTGTTAGCGTGGGCTTGATGTTCGGACGGGAAGTGCTGTAGTAAACGTAAGCACACTGTGAAAATAGACGGCCGGTGAAGAAAACCAGGCGTTAGCAAACTCTAACGAGTACAAGAATCTAAGAGATCCGAGTAGAGGCTTTTCAAGCAGACAAGCAAAACAGTTGATCGTAGCTCAAGCACTAAGACTCTCTTCCATATATATGAGGGGATACGAATGTTGTTGGTAAGAAACCAGAATCAACATGTGTAGGGGCGAAGGCCTCAATATATAGATGTAATTCGGCAGTTGGGGGATCAAACAAAAAGCAAAATGTGCAAAAAGAAAAGTTAAGCCGGCAGAATGCCAAAAGCAAAAAAAAGCCAAGTTTGCAAAGGTTACCATGATTATGCGGATGAACGAGAAAGACAAGCCAATCTGTTATTACAGCGTGGCATAGTATCACGATATAACTTGCTGAAATATTAGCTACTCCAAAAAAATCACCAAAGAGTGATCATCTCTTTTGTCCTTCAGTGATAGTTGTGAATGATTCTCAGATTTGTATGCCATATCATATTCCGTCGTAGGTAGGCCATCCTTGCACGTTGCGAGAAGTACGTCACCGGCCGGGAGAAAAGAGAATTTTGGCTTTGGTAAGCGCGGCCCTATGCTCTGCAGGTCATCCCAAGAGAGTAAAGGCCCATGAAGTCATACAGCAGTGATATAGTTAATCTAAAAGCCAAGACTTTGAAATGCATGAGCAAGCCGAGAAATGGGGAAACAATTTGCGGTCGGGGCTAAGAATAGCATTCGGGGCTGAAGGGATTCCTGCCAGAATCAAAAATGAGGGTGGAAAGGGCCCCCCATTAGGAACAGCTGGCCCGATTTGAGGATGCGCGTCACACCGGTAGGCTCCCTTTTTGTTCAAAATGTATGGGGTGGTCTATCGCGCGATAGTCGGAAAACTCCCTTTATTGGATGGTAGCAACGTCATGAGCAGAGCTCACAAAAGCAAAAACCCACCATTTAGCAAAAAGCAATCATATACCTAACAAAAAAATTTTGAAGGCAGCACTTTACGCGCGGACTCTAGCCATAGCCCAATCTTGGGTGAAAAAAATATTGAGGGTTACGAGCCAATAAACGTGTGTATCTGACCACACACGCAGGCCAGTGAATCCGCCTGGGCCAGAAACAAGTATCAGAAAAAAACAAGCGATTTTCAAAAAGAGCAGTAGAAAAGACGAATATTTGAGATGAGACTGAGCTGAAATTCTAGCTCTTATCGTAATGTTCCAGAAAGCGCGAATATCTCTCTCTTGTAAAGCCAAGATCAGGCCAAGCTTTTTCAGCGCAAACCTTTTTTTTTCTTGGCAACGCTTGAATTGCTTTTTTACACAATAGTAGAATGAATTTCACACATCCTAATTATGCAGTACTCACTACCCCATTGCAAAAATCAACTTGCAAGCGGATCATGTAAGCGAGGTGTTCTTCTTCAGGGCAGTATAAAGCGATTTTCTTGTTTGATATGAGGATGAGTTCGCAAGCTAAATACTTTGGATTTAGATGGTCGATTCCGGAAGTTTGCCACGATGCAAGTACCACATCAGCCTTAGGCCATTCCGGGTATTTGGTGGTACTAATATTATTCAAATCTGCAACAAACTCAACTTCACCCCGTGGTACTCGTACATCTGCTGTTAGCTTGACCGCTTCCAGCCTGTGTGGTGTCGGTTGGTGGAACATTAACAGCTCTCCGAGTCGTCCACCAATATCACCAACCCACAGACCTTGCAGATCCAAATCAGTTGCGCTCAGAGGATCATCCTCGCCAATGTTGCTCGTTAGTTTGACTTGCTCCGGCCAACGAGAATATGTTTCCACTTTGCGAACCTCCCCCGCCATGCGGTTTGGTGCCGACCAAACACCAAATCCGACCATAAAATCGGCAGACCTAGCCGGGTGCCTGGTGGGGCCCAAGGCACTGGCAAAAACCCCGGTTGAAAATGCAGCATCAGCAGAGGCAGCATCAGCAGAGGTACCATAAGAAGGCACCCCAGATGAAGGCTCATTTCCAGAAGGACCGGGATAAGTGATGGTTTTGACTATCCGGATAATACTGTCACATGGCTGGCGCGGGGCTAACTGGCCGCGAAACTCTGTCGCCGAGCTATTGCGAGCCCGAGTTTCTGTCGGTATAGTGCGGGGAGGCCAAAGCATCATAGATGGGTGAATTCGGCTTGGAAGCATGGGTCGGACCCGTAGTAAACTTACTGCCAGACGGGGGTTTTCCCGATCGATATCTTCCGGGCGACAGTTCAAGTCTGTCAAAGTCTCGGGACGGTCGTAATCAATACTTTTGGGATCGATTCTGAGAATCGGCCCAATCATATTGATTTTCGGGGCATATTCATGTATTTCAACGTTATCGTTGGCGGAGAACCGGGAAAACGTCCAATCTGGTGGGAGTTCACGATCCTTATCGCATATGCATTCATAAAACTCGAAAACCCCTTCATCATAGTTAAAAATGCTTGTTATTACTGACCCGAACTGATGGCGATCTCCAAACCAAATGGAAGGTTTTGCCCATTTGTGTTCGAACAGTCTTCGATAGACTCTGAATAGACAACATGGGGCATCACAATCAGTGGAATCCGGAACTAAGTTAGAAATGGCCCCAGCCGAGAGCTTATGTGACCAGATGTTAAGATCTTTCAACAATCGAGTTTGCCAGATTCTGTCGCTTGATAATATGATTGACTGAAACCGCCTGCTGGTTCCAGCCAGCGCCATGACATCCTTGACTTCGCCAATGGAGATGGCTAGAATTTCCAGCACTTCTACAGGAAGCGTGGAAGCCATTGAAGAATGCAGGATTAATAGACTGCCTGCCACTTCGCGACAACAGTGGTTCCTGGTTTGTCGTGATAATGAGTGTCTAATACCAGTTTTAGACTTGCTAGCATAAAATCAGCCTTGCGCCTCTTTTCAAAACGGGAACTTGGCGATGTAGGTGATGATGGGTTGTAAGGTTGGAAATAAGCATCGAATTAGGCGCGAGAAATAGTAAAAGAATAAGATTATTATATTACGGTACCAAAAGCCGTTTTGAGCTATGAATATTGTGTGGAGGTCACATGAATGAATATTTCATCGATTCTCGGATGGACATGGAAGCAAGCCGATAAGGCTGACAATAATAGGAAGCAGAACAGTTGAATTATTGGTTGACCAATGAGGAAGCCAAAATAATATAGCAGGTGATATTCACGACGTAAAATAGTCAATTCAAAATCTGACTGCTCACATTCACAAGCTATCCATTTTGCCACTGAACGTCGGCGCTCCTGGTCTGCCAAATACTTCCCTTACTTAACCTCTCATTTAGGTGTGCATGCGGCGACCCCTCAACAATAATCTAGGATTGACATTAACCACATCACCTGCTCACTGCAGCAATTCATAGAAAAGTGTATAGCAAGAAGCGTTCAACTATACTTAGCAGCTTCAATAATGCACTCTGATACTGGCACGCTGACAGACCCTGATGAGGTTCGCATTCTTTCCTTCAACTGCTGGTAAGTATCGAGGAGCAATTCTACTTGACCCTCTCAGCATTCTACTGCGTGGACCTTTCAATGATGGCCTCGGGGCTTTGCTCTCCTGTGCTGAATCTTGTCATGACTAACAGAGATCCAGGGGATTAAAATTCGTATCTAATAACAGACGTGCTAGAATAGATGCAATAGCAAAGCGTTTGGCGTCCAGTCAGGACAAATATGATATTGTTGCGTTACAAGAAATATGGATAGAAGATGATTTTCTTCGTATAGAAGAGGCTGTCAAACCATACCTCAAGTACTCTAGATTCTTCTTTGCTGGCATAATTTCAGGACCTGGTCTGGCGGTGTTTTCTCGTTGGCCAATCATAGAAACTTGGCTGTTCCCTTTTCCTTTGAATGGTCGGCCATCTGCATTCTTCCGAGGCGACTGGTATGTTGGAAAGTCGGCTTCATCTACACTAATAAGGCATCCCTCTGGCCTCACTATTGATATGCTCAATGCTCATTTTCATGCCCCTTATGGCTCGGGTGATGCTGCTTATATATGCCATCGTACATCTCAAGCATGGGCTATGGCCAGAATCGCCCACACATCCTCCATTGCTGGATATTTGCCAATAATTGTAGGTGACATGAACTCTGTTCCATCTTCTATAGCTTATCGTCTTATGACCACCAGAGCACCCATGGCTGACTCGTGGTTTGAAAAATTTGGCACAAAGCATTATAGCAAGCAGGAGATTGCAGGCATGTCTTCTCAGGAGCAAATCGAGAAAGCAGGAACCACTTGTGACTCTCTTCTTAATACTTGGCGGCAGAAGAAGAAGCCTGAAGATGCAAAACGACTTGATTACATTTTGTTTGATAAAACAAAAGCTGCCGTGGTCGATGCGCGAGTTTCATTCACTGAAACTCTTCCAGGAATCGGTTCATATTCTGATCATTTTGCTATTGAAGCGGATCTTCGTATCTTACATCCTACGCGGCGTACCAGTTTATTGACGGACATCCCCCCCTGTCTTGAAGATAGATCCGTTCATGAGGAAGGTATCATGCACGCGGGAAATCTGCACGATGAAAATCTCAAGCAGCAGGTTGAATTATTGGATCAAGTGCTACAGCTTATTCGGGATTATGAGCCTACATATCTGTGGCAAAAATACACCCGGTTGGCTCATTTTTGGGTCTCCTCTGGAGTGTGGATTGGTATGCTTGTTTCTGTTTGGTGGGGGGCAGCTCAAGGAAGAACTTATGTTGCTTTCTTATATTTGCTTTTTGGCTCTTTGATTCTCGTATCGGGGGTTATAGATGGATTAATTGGATTTCTGTTTGGAAGATACGAACACAGGGCCTTGAGAGAATTCCAAGCTCAGGTTGCCCTAGCTCGACGGGATTGTTTAGGCCTTTGAGCCAAATTAACACATATGTTACGGTTATGATCGTGAATGGGAAAACTAAAGCAAGTCACTAATATTTTACTAATCAAAGAAAAACTCATGCTTCCCTGATGATTAGACTAGAATTCAAATAACGCAAGTTCATGCATTAATATCATTTTCATTTATATATACATGACAGGCCCATCATGGCAACTGAGAGCCCACTCTGTGACATTCCTGCAAGAAGAATTCAATATTCTTCCAATCCATGAAAGGTTGAGTGCCGTGGCCAAAATTGATAATATACTGCTGCTTGCCAAATCCTTTGAGCATCTCTTCAACCTTGGAAGTAATAGTCTCCTTGGAGCCATAAATTACACCAGGATCCAAATTTCCTTGGAGAGTGACTCGTTTTCCAGCAACCTTTCGAGCATCTTCAGGCTTGTAAAGCCAATCCAATGACACACACTGATAGCCCGAGTCAGCTAGATCATCAAGAGCGTACCAAGCACCTTTGGCGAAAACAGTAACAGGAACTGGTTCGAGCCCAAGAGACTTGAGCTTAGCAGGAAGCTTAGCAGAGATCTGTCGCAGGTAAGGAAGAGAAAATTTGCTGAATTCGGTGGGTCCTAATTCGCCAGCCCATGATTCAAAGACCTGGAGCATCTGAGCGCCAGCCTCGACCTGGTGAGCCAAAAAGTCAATAGCAACATCAGTAATTCTCTGAAGAAGATCATGGGAAGCCTCGGGGTACTTGTAGATCCATTCTCGAACGAATCGGTACATCTTGGATCCACCACCTTCGATCATATAGACCATCAAGGTCCAAGGGGCACCACAGAAACCAAGCAAGGGAACTCGGCCATTGAGCTTCTGTCGAGTCACAGTGATAGCCTTAAAAGCCCAGGCCAGTTCCTTGGTGACATCCGGGTTGACAGTCAATTTCTTGAGATCTTCGGGAGCTCGCAAAGGATCAGGAAATGAAGGGCCAACCTTCTCCTTCATCTCGACGACCATTCCCATAGCCTGGGGGATGACAAGAATATCTGAGAAAATAATAGCGGCATCAATAAGACCATCAAATCGATCTATGGGTTGGATCGTTATGGCAGAAGCCTTTTCGGCATCTCTGCAGCATTCGAAGAAATCGGAACCTCCTTTCACTTCATGATACTCAGGGAGATATCTGCCAGCTTGTCGCTGTTAAATTGTTAATATGTGAGAGCCCAATCATTGAAACACTACGAAAGATCTGCGATACCCCCTAATAGGGTGTTACAGCTGCACAAGATTGCCACCTGTATTGGTACTCACCATGATCCATACTGGTGGACGCTCTACATGCTCGCCTTGGAAATCAGTTAGTCAAAAGAACCGAGTGCATTACTGCAAAAAATAGGGAAGGGGGAGAGGAGAAATAGATGAAATTATTTCTTAGGGAAGCCATATAATACACACCTCGAGCAGCTCTCAATATTAAATCGTTTTTCAAAGGAGCAAATTTTATTTCTGCCATCTGAAATTCTTCACACCTGCCTGTTGTTGAGAGCAACTATTGGGACCATCGATACTTAAGGGCTCTCGTAGTTATCGGAGGGTGCTGACTGTTGAACTTTAAAGTGCTAAGGTACCAACAGCACATATATTAGGGCAAGAGGTTGTGAGCAGAGAAAAGGACAGAGAAACGAGAAAAATATAAATAATCTGGAAATTGCTATTTCTAGAAAGAAGATCTGACAAAATATATTTGCTGAGCTTTTAAATTTGTTCGAATTGTCCTGTTAGCACTGCGCGTCCAGATCAATTTAGAAATCATGTTTACTGGAATTGTTGAAACTATTGGCGAGGTGGTTGAGTACAACAATCTTGATACCACGGAATCGGGCGGAAATGGTGTTTCTCTCACCATCCGAGCTCCTGAGATCTTGGAAGATTGTAATTTGGGTGACAGCATAGCATGCAACGGTGTTTGTTTGACTGTTACTGAGTTCGACAAAAACACCTTCAAAGTCGGAATCGCCCCAGAGACCTTGAGAAGAACCAACCTTGACGAGCTTCATAAAGGGTCAAAAGTCAATAATGAGCGGGCCGTTAGTGGTCATGTTCGATTCGGTGGCCATTTTGTTCAGGGTCATGTTGATACTGTAGCTAAGATTGTCAAGAAAGAGCCTGATTCCAACGCTTTAACACTGACTTTTGAGCTGCGTGATCCCGAATATATGAAATATATTGTGGAAAAGGGATTCATTGCTCTGGACGGAACTTCTTTGACAATTACTCATGTCGATGACTCTAAAAATCAGTTCAGTGTAATGCTCATAGCCTTTACTCAAGAAAAGGTCATTATCGCTGCAAAGAACGTTGGTGATTACATCAATATCGAGGTTGATCTTATGGGTAAGCTAATTGAAAAGCAGATCAGTTCTTTGCTTGAGAAGCAAACCGATAGCCATTTGAGCAATTTAGTAGGTAAAATTGTTGATGAAAAGCTCGCCAGCTTGCGCAACTAAATGGACTGAATTTCTTTACAAATGCGTCTGAAGATAAAAGAGGGCATATTTGAGTTATAAATAATAGACGTAATTTGATGACTACTTGTTTATGCAAAGGTCTTTGAAAGTGTTTTTTGTTCTGTTTCTATACTCGCACAAGCTGCTGGTTATCAGTATCAGTGTCAAATACCAAACTTACACCATCATCATCACCCGTGATTACTCGAGTGCCATTATTCTGAAGAACAAATCCAAGAACAGGTGTAGAATGGCCCTTTCCACTCCATATAGCCGACCCTGATCTTACATCCCATTTGGTCACGGTGGTGTCATGCCCAGAACTGTAAAGGTAAGGGGTTCCAGGGATAGCTTCAAGTTTGGTGACAGCTTGTTCCAGCTTCAAAGCTCTCCTAAGTTTCCAGGTACCAACTTCAAACAAGAATATGCTACCAGCAACATTTCCAGCAGCAACAATGTTGACCCCGGACAACCAGCAGATGGATTCCAAAGACTTTTCTTCAAAAACAGTGCCCTCAGCATCTGTGTCAATAGACTTGAGAATCTGTCCATTGTCAGTTTTAATAATAGCAAGAATACCATCAGCTGACCCCACAGCAAAAGAATTACCAGACGGAGAGGCACTAACCGACACCCATGGATGAAGAGCACCACCAAGAACGTTTTGCTTTTCAGGCTCGATTTTGTAATTAGCTGTACTGGTATAAACATTCCAACTGGCAATTGTACCATCGTCAGAGCCGGTGATTAAAGTAAGGGCATCCATGTTGTCAACATCGACAAAAAGACCAAAATTGGTGGGCATTGTGTGCCCATACAAGACCGATATTGTCTCAAGATTAGGCTCTAGAGCATAACACCACACAGAACCGTCGATAGCAGTGACGGCAAAGATATTTTGCTTAGGATGGAAGACAATGGAAACTACCTCTTGGACCTCCTGGACTGAGGAATAGAACATCCATTGCTTACCTCCAGCCACGGCTCGCCAGACCCTAACTTGGCCATTCATGTCTCCCGCTACAAGGTAGGAGCCGTCAAAAGTAAAACCTCCAGCAACCACTGATTCGGTGAATCCCGAAAGCTTGGATATTAATGTAGGGGGCATTGTTTCTGTGCTCCAAACATATCCAGTATCATCACCACCGCCTGTGACTACCAACGGCAGCGATGGATGACTAGCAATCATATAGATAGCATCTTGATGAGTATCAAAGAATCCTGATGAGTTATTGCTCATGTCAACTTCGATCTTTTCCAGATCCTGAGGCCCTGAGGCAAGATCACTCTCATTATTCTCAATATCGTCCTCGTCGTCATCCTCGCTCATAGGCTCGTCGCCTTCAGCTTCAACTACCTGGGCCACCTGATCCTGATCAATGAAACCATCATCCTCGGCTTCTTTGCCCCCCTCATGCTCATCATACTTGGTGCTCATTGTTCTGTTTATTTTTTCCAGTCTAAACTACCGTTGTTTGCTGTATAAGCCGTGAAGATTAGTAATGAAATTTGTATATGCAGTAAAATCCTATTTTTTTTTTTTAATATTATTATTTGTTTTGGAGATAATTTTTCCTGGTGTTTTGCTCTCCCAGCAGGTATCATAGCCGTGCATGGCCTGGCGGCAGAATGCGTGTCTGTCTCGCCAATAGCTGGAGAGGCAAGTAACGAATATAGAAGTTTTCCAGAATGAAGTAAGACAATGAAAGAATTTTACGCGGGGAAAACAGAGGTGCGGGTGTATGAAGAAGTCAACTTGTGGAGCAAATCAGGGTTTGTTTTGTTGCAAAGAGATCCCTTGATGTTATGACGTTGAAGGCATCAGATGATAAGCTCGACTACAGCTTAAGCAGGCCAAGCCAAGCCTAGTCAGTGGGCTTCAGAAACTTGGTGGTACGACAAGAAAAGAGAACTATGAGGCGACAGCCTTATTGGACTTACAAAAAGAATTCAAACCTATTCGAGTGTGATTTTCAAATCGTCGAGCGATTTAGCCATCACTGTTGCTGTACCAGATAAACGGCTGAAATGGGCTACACACGCGAGTCCGTGATCTAAGGATCGGTGAAGAGTCTCGCTCGTGGACTTTGGAAGCCAGCCAATGAGACTGTTAGTATTTCGACAAAAAGTGGGTCGATCACACATTCACCGAGGTATACGGGT
This sequence comes from Zygoascus meyerae, assembly GCA_030561445.1. Lineage (NCBI taxonomy): Eukaryota > Fungi > Ascomycota > Dipodascomycetes > Dipodascales > Trichomonascaceae > Zygoascus > Zygoascus meyerae. Next base: position 108,346 of record JAKTXC010000023.1, read on the forward strand.
TCTGGGCTCTGAGCTCTGGAGCGTGCCAGATGCTGCACCAGGAAGCAGGTAGCTGAACCAAACTAGGCCTTGCCATACCCAACCTGGCAATGCCAAACCGGGCCAAGACAATCCAAACCGAATACCAAACTTGGATCGTTTTCATCCGATAGAGTGGATATTTCATAGATTGCTAGAGCTCAGAAGCTACCCACAAGACTCACCAATGCATCTCCCTTCAACTTCACTAACCACGGCTTCTTGTAATGGCTTGTAGTGTCTCAGGGTTCAATCGGCTTTACACAAACTTCGGATTTGTATTTTCAGTAAAACCTAATTACTCGCCCGCCTTGTTGCAATCTAAACAATGGAGCGGACTTCTTAATTAGCGCAATTGACGATTTTATTGGATCTCGAATTAGATGCCGAGTCTGTGCCCGAGGCTGGTTTTGATTTTGGACCTTTCCAGGCGGCTGGGTTAGCCTAGCCAAGCTCTGTACTAGTAGATACGATGTCCACGAAAACAAAACTACGGAAAAACCTTGTACCGGAGGAATAAGTAGCTTTTTTTACCTGTGAATTTTCAGGAATTTTGCTGGAGAACAAACCAGAAATCTCAAAGGCATCATCTTGACGAACTGGACTCACATGTGATATGCCCAATGTGCCTCTCAGTTTTATGGGGTTGGTTTGGCGGTATTCGGCCTGTAAAACCCACCCATTTAGCCTAGACAACCATGTCATCGCATACAATTTTGCACATTTGCGGCGAATGTACCTAAACGAGTCCAATTCTGATTATACACTAAACCCCCCCTGGAACATGCCGTTGAAATGTGCCGTTCTTGATATGTGGGGTGCTGTTTAAACTTCAATTTAGACGGCCTCATTAGTGTTTCAGGAACCGGGTCCCAAAAGGTACTATGCCCAAGTACTAGGCAGATGAAACTCGAGTTTGGAACAGGCACCAAGAAGAAAGACAACTTTGTGACAGAAAATGCTGTTACACGAGCTCAATCTGCATAGATACTGATTTAAAGTGTATGCTTTTACGGTGCCTTTATTCTTGGCTTAAAGGCAGTGGTGCCTCAAGAATGCCAGCTACGGTGAAATGCGAACGGGTACTTGGAGCATACTGCACAGTGTGTGGAATAAGGCATCATGCCCATGGCAAACTAGTTGGATTATTGTTAGAGTACCAAAAGTTCAAGAAAAGAAATAAGCAAAAAATAAAAGAAAAATACGTTTCTCCAAATTATATAAGAATAGGCCGATTTTCGTTCATCAATCTCTCATCATTATCGAATCATCTCTGCTCAATCAACAAGCTTTATTCTCTTGACAACCTTTGCAGTCTACGAATTTTCCAGTTTCTTATACCACTCGAACTTTTCAATCCCTCTCTAAAAAAATCAAAATGCAGTTCATCAACGCTATTTACATCCTTGCCTCTATCTTGGCTCTTGCTCAGGCTGCTCCTGCTGAAGCCGTTGTTGCTCCAGAGACTCCTGGTCCTGCTCACATTGCTGAGCGAGACGCTGTCAATGAGATTGTCGCTCTTTTGGCCAAGCGAGGCTTCACCGAGGAATCAGAGTACTTGGCCAGACGAGCCGATGCTATTCAGCACGCTCCTGAGGGTTTCACTCCTCAGGTTGGTGAGGCCACCGCCCAATTGACCTCTGAGGCTGGTAAGACCTCGGCTGGTAACATCTACGGTGTCTTGGACTCTCTTGATCACGTTGCCGATTACGCTACCGCTGCTCTTGGTGATGGTCTCTCCCCCGCTACTGGTGGAATGTCTAAGCAGGTCTCTGACTTCCTCGGTGGTAAGCTTGTTCAATCTATCAATCACGGTACTTTTGCTCTGGCTTCTTACGGTCTTGGTGATGCCATGGATGGTGCTACCGGTCTCTCTAAAACCAACGCTATGTCTGACCGAGTCAACACTGCTTCTAACTCCCTTAAGAGCCAGAATTTGAACACTGACCAGATTGATCAGAATAACGTTAACATCCGAAAGCAACTGGTTGCTGCTGATCCTAATGTCACTTTCTCTGCTCCTATCATTGCCTCCAACGGTACTGTCTTGTACAACAAGAACGTCGCCAGCGGTGCTTCTGACTCCACCACTGTCAGCCCCAGCGATGTTTCTGCTGCTTCTTCTCGATTGGCCGCTGCTGCTTCTGCCTCTCCTTCTGCTGCTCCTGCTGCTGGCACTGTCACTTCCACCACCTCTTCCTCTGGAAACAGTGGTATTCTCGGCGAGCTTGTCAACTCTGTCAGCAACATCTTCAAGGGTTCTCGACGAGACATCCAGGTCGATCAGGGTGAGCTTTTAGTCAACAACTTGCTCGCTAACCTTGACGCTTACCAGGCTCAGCGATAAATATGTTGCTGAATAATCTTTTGTATACCTCTCAATAATAGCCTGTCGTGGTGTCCTTCAATTATTGGCAGCTTATTAGAGTTGACCATATTTTTTCCAACTTTTATACGATTCAGCTTAGACTGAGATTATCACTATATTCATAAATTTAATATTTAACGTTAGCCAATTCAAAAATAATTCAAATTTTTATCAGAAAAGAAACATATTTCAGAAATTTAGAGTGCTATTTTTTTATTTTCAAAAATAATATGCTAAAGATCATACTAGGCTATTATAGTAATCGGTTAATTAATAAATATGTCCCATGATAGCACAAAATAATGCGGCATCCCTCACGACACTGGTATGCTATATCTCAGCAGTTTCAGAATGCTACAGTACATTTCTCGTATAGAAACCCTGTGGTATGTTGATCATCAGCCGTGCAACCATGTGGTTCAGCCGCTCATGTGAAAGACTACACTACTCTATGTTTGCTTTTTCACTCTGCATACCAACAATTGATTTGCTTTTTTCAACTTTGGGACTTGACCACATTTCTGTTTGTTCGTTTTGCAGCCCTGTAGCCTTCAACCTACACAGCTACAAAGTGGAGTTAATCCGGCATAATCGAGAACCCTCAGAATGTCTGGAAGTGCCTCGAAATATAAGAGACCCACAGGTCTCGTGCGATTTGTCAGAAAAGTTTTTGGTTTCAATGCCATTCCGCTGACGATCCTGGCTGCCATCATTTATGTTGGATCTATCTTCTCTATTACCAGAATAGAAGGCGACTTGAAGCCTCCCTATGTGCTTGATTTGCTTAAAGATTCGGAAGTCCATAGTTTCGAGGCAACTTGGACTGACTTACAGCAGATCTCTGCATCTTATCATCCTTACAATTCTCTAGCCAATGATCAGGTTCATGACTACTTGGTTTCTACTGTACGAGAAATAACGAAAGGAGTCTCAGGGGTTACTATTGATACTGAACCTCAAACTATTTTTCTTGATACTCCACGTTCTATCAAGTATTTCGAAGCGAACAATGTGCTGGTGAAATTGAAGGGTCGCAATGCTTCTGCACCAGCGCTGTTGGTCTCGGCTCATTATGATAGCGTTCCCACTGGAAAAGGCACTACTGATGATGGAGTTGGAACAGCTACTATGCTTGGGTTGCTGCGATTATTTACTGCTGATCGATTAGAAAGGACTGTGATATTCAATTTCAATAACAACGAGGAGTTTGGTTTGCTTGGTGCTGAAGCTTTTGTTCGTCATCCCTGGGCTGCAGAGGTGGAAACTTTCCTGAATCTCGAAGGTGCCGGTTCCGGAGGAAAAGCAATTCTTTTGCAGACCACTGATTATGAGGTCGCAAAGCATTACCGTGATGCGCGTTCCCCTGCTGCTGATAGTATTGTTCAACAGGGATTTCAGGGTGGTGCTGTAGGTTCACTTACGGACTTTAACGTGTACCGGGATGCAGGAATGAGAGGTGTCGATATCGCCTTTTTCAAGCCGAGAGCATGGTATCATACTGTGAGGGATGATATCAAGGATATAAGTAAAGACAGTGTTGCGCATATGTTTGTGAATGCCATCGATGTCGCAAGGTCTCTGGGATCTGCACCAGATTTCAACTCTACCAGTCCTTCTCAGTCCATCGAGAATGGTGTGTTTTTCACTTTCTTAGGAAGATACTTTGTGATTGTTCCCTTGACTACACTTTTGCTTATCAATGTCGCTTTATTGGTTGTTGGACCTATAATCACTTACTTACTTTACTTGAGAGTCATCAAATCTCGAGGTTGGTCAGATGCTGGATCGAGTCGCGCTATTTTTGCAATATTTGTGTCTCTTGCGGCTGCTCTGTTTATGAGTCTATACTATACTGCGATTAATCCTTTGGTGGTTGTTTCGGACTTTGTTTCACCTTTCTTGGTCGTTCTTCTTGTTTTTGTCCTGGTCGGATCATTAGTCCTAGGCTCGGCAGATTATTTCTCACCTATCACTGATCAGAAACTTAGCGTTCTACTTATCCTGCATGCTTTTTGGTTTGTTTTACTCGGCTATTCAACCTATGGCATATATGCAAAGAAATCGACAGGGTTGTATCTGGCTACTTATGGTTATGTCAGTGTCCTACTGGCAGTGATCATTGGACTTTTTGGCTGGCTTATTCTAGGATCAAAATCACATCAGGCTAGTCATCGTGAGAATATCGTTGTGGTCAGTGATGAGGAAGCCAACGAGCATACCTCCCTGATTCAGCCTGAAACAGAACCAGCAGAGAATCAATATGAAACGGATGAAATAATAAACGATTCCTGTGCAAAGACCTATGACTGGTTTTTGCAGTTGATGGTGACAGCATGTTTGGCTCATGGTATTTACTATCAGTACTATACTATCCTTGATGGTTTACACATGACTCTGCTAGATAGTATGGAAAACTTGACAACCATTTATCTTGCCATTGGATTTTATGCCGCTCTGATGGGCTCTGTGATATTGCCTTTTGTGCATAGGATTCACGGGATGGTCATTTTTTTGGCTGTGGTGATGGCAGCTTGGCTTTGTATACAATCCAGCTTGAAATTCCCCTTCAACGAGCAGTCTACTTATAAAGTGAGATTTATTCAGGAGCAAAATGTTACATCTCCAGGAATTGCTACTATTCGAACTCAAGCCGTCGCTGCTGATGTGTATTTAAAACCGCTTCTCGAAGACCTGCCTTCAATTAAAAGGTCAGGGGGCAATGTTGAGTGTATATCTAGGTCAGAGGCTGGAAATATTTCTCAGTGTCTTTATCCGTGGCAAAAAGATGAACCATTCTCTGGCTGGACCAACATTACTGTGAGTCCACATGTCAAACAGGTTTCGTCTACAACTGCAGTCCCAACGGGCCCCAATCGTGCTACTATACACATTCAGGCTAATCATTCACGGACTTGTACGATTGCGGTAGACAGCTCTGCTTATGGTGAAAGCCCATTGAGAAGGGTTCTTGTCGGAGATCAAGAGGTGGAACTATCAACAACACCAAGACCAACCATGATGGAATTCTGGAAATTGGACTGGGGAAAACCCCTTGAGATCCAAATAGAATGGGTTTCCAAATGGACCGAACAACAAGGGTTCATCACCGATCTTCCAGTGGTGGTCACGTGCAAGTGGTCAGAATTGTCGCCAAATTCTCCCTATTCTATCCCTGCTTATCAGGAGTTGCTAGACTACTCACCTTCTTGGGTCTCCTGGTATAATCTGGATCCTGCTCTGGTCAAAGTCGATTCTAAGCGCCTGGTGCTATAAACTCAGCTTCACGTCTAGATTTTTTTACAGCTTCCTATTCCTACTACCCCTTAAGCCGCCTCACTGGGTGAATCCCACTGTGAGTCTTATGATGGGGCTTTCTGTTGTGGGGGAACACAAAATCACAACACCAACTAAGAAGTGTTCCCAAGCAAAAAGAGGAGAGGACAATTTTTCTTCTCAACACTCTCAAAAACGGTCGGAAAATCCAGCGTGTAAACCTATAAAACTCTTCCACCCGATAGCTGATATTCTGATCTGATTTACGTGGTGTAGAGGTATTTTATTGTCTGCTTCTCTTTTGTATCGACCGACAGCAATTTCGTGATATTCTTTGTGTGGTAACCAGCTGCTTCTGGACACACTGTCACAGTACAGTTGCATCTCAAAGGATATAAAAAGCCACGATGGCGTCTCCCATTTCCCCAGTCATTTCACCAAAAATGATACCATCGACACTTCCGTCACCAGTATTACTTCCTCATAGTCCTAGGGAGCTGAGAATTAAATCTCCTCGTCTTAGTACCACCTCTACACAAGGTCTAAGCAGAACTAATAGCCGTCTGTTACCGAGCACATCATCAATTTCTTTACTGAGCTTATCATTTGCAAATACCAGTATAGACTCGGAAGAACAATCGTCGTCTTTGGTTGCTCCTGGCTCGAACTCTGGAAGCCGTTCTGGCAGTTTCTCAGGCTCCAGTCGAAGCGCAGTGGTTTCCCCTGGTAGTTCACCGCATGTCCACAACGCTTTTCATAACCGCATCAGTCATTATCAGAGGAGTTTGAGGTCTCCATCTACTGCTCATCATCATTATACACCGTCCCAGCTTGCATCAATTCCCAATAGCCCTGAGCTTGGCCCTGTTTCATTATCTAGTAGCCCTTCTAGAATCAATCTTAGCGGGCATTCAAGTTCAGCAGTAACATCTCCTGCCGTTGTTATTTCGCCTGGTCCAATCAGTATTCCCGTTAATCCTCAGAGTCCTACGTTGTCGCCGGTTGGTACCCCTGGAGAGCCAATGACCCCTATGGTTTTGGAAACTAGCTATGAAAACACCTTGGAGCATCGCCTGGGTGGTAATTCATGATGGCCCTAGTCAATGTCCTAGATCAAGATTTCCATAAGAATTGTCTTGATCTTGGTATCGGCTGTTGATTTCATCTACTGCTGGTGTCGATTCGTTGATTTTTCACATTTTTCGAGTTTCTGGCTCAGCCAAAGCAATGTATTGCAGTTATTTATAAGTATGCAGTTTTAAACGATTTAAACTTTTCATATATACACAAAATAGAATACGATCATTTACAGGAAGCTAGACAGTGTAGATGACAACGAATTGAGGAAAAGATAGGTGAGATGACGTATTTCACCACGGAATGGTCTGTGTAGGTTATAATCATTTACAAGGATGAAGACTTATAGACAACAATATTCACCAGGAAATATCATTAAATAAAACTACCACTACAAGATAGGAGCAGAGTGGTATATGCAAAAGAGTAAAAGCTGTATCAGCTTCTCAGATTCAAATTGATCTGAGTTCGATACTGCTTGATTGGAGATTCGTCCTCCAGGAACGGGTTGAAATCTTCATCTAATAAACAGGCCGCTCTATCAGGAAGCGTAGATGGAAACATTGAAGAAGATGCAGAGTGTGGGGGGGTTGGGAAAGCAGTGGAACGCGAAGTGCATGAGAAAGACAATGAACAAGGAGAAAAGTTGTCGTCATCGGCGAGGTAAACACCCGAGCCACCAGTTGGAAGCTTCAACGCAGCAGTAGAGGTGGGTTTCTCAAGGACCGGGTCGGAAAATGTCGAGGCTTGAGGAGAATCTGCAGCAGTGCTGCCGGAAGATTGTGAAAAAGACGAATCAGTCGAAGGCTGGCTTTGATGAGAGTAAGCCATTTTCGGGTATAAGATATAATCAGAGTCTGTGGCAGATATCCATTGGCCAATGCTGTCATCAATTTGTGGAAGATATGATATTTTTTCATTTCTGCTAGCCATCTGGTCATTCCTAGCATCATCGATGCAAGAATGTTGCTGAAGATGAGTAGCATTTCCAGCTCTAGAAAGATTAAAATTTCGGCTAGTTGATCGCTTGGGAATCACAGGAGGAAGAGGAGGTAACTCTTTGAGATGGTCGAGATCAGGAGTAGAGCGAGGTGTATCCGATATAGGAGTCAAACCACCGCTAAGTTTTCGTCGAGGATGAAGATAGTCCATCTGGAATTTGTGAGAAGAGGATTCAACTAAGCTTGGATTGGAAATAGCCATCATCGAATGACGTTTCGTAGTGTCCGCGGAGGTGGTGCGACGTTTAGGTCTTGTAATGGCTGTAGGCTCGCTGATTTGACGGTGATCAATAAGATATTTATGAGAGTCGGAATTGCTATCACTTAACATATCGCGGAGATTGGAACTGGAAGCACTTGAAATGATACTCAATGGCCGACGAAGACCACGCTTGAAAGTGGCAGAGATTGAACGAGAACGGGCATGAGACAAAAAGCTGTCGTTCTCCATTGCAATAGGAGTTGAAGATCCCATACTTAATTTAACTAATTTTGACGAAAATCAAGTCCTTTTTCTTCGAAAAGCCGCGGTGGTGGAAACAATAGCAGATAGAAATGTCTTTGAAATTCAGGTTGATTGATTGCAAAGGATTTTGCTATTTCACTTTAGCGGCAGACCAAAAATTTAATGCGTAACCAAAAAGAGATGAAAATTCAAGGGGTCGAACGTGACCCAGATTGACTTGAAAAGAAGAGTGTATATATAAACAAATATATATATTGACTGGAAGAGACGCAAGCGGGAACCTGGTATTGAATGTATTCGTCTTAGAAGAAAACCAATGCAATCAACGGACTTAGTAGCCAGGAGGATGACAGGATTTTTTTTCTTTACAAGGGGGGATTGGTTATTTTTTAAGCAGTTTTGGCGGTACGGTGTTTTAGTGTTTGTGTGGTGCGCACACCAACAACGAAGACGACGAAAAAGAAAGCAGGAGCCGGAAACAAAAGCAACTATGACCAACTTTTTAACCGATTTTGTACCGCTTAAAACATTCCAAGCCAAGGCCACTGTGGAGGACGTAAACAAACCAGACGGCCTAGGCGCATAAAATGTAGGCGGATGGCTAGCTGATCTATATAGGAGAAAAGGTATCCCGCTAGAAATCATCGGCATGTTTTGGAAGGGCCAAGTAATGTGAAAACATTTTTTCCAACAACGTCATGCAGGTATATTTTCATGCTTACCAGACCGGATTGGACTGTACAGGGCAGGGCAATGAACCCAGTATGCTAATCTATATCAGTGGTTGTCGTAACCTATCTATTAGTGTTTGCATATATTGAGCTTTCCGATATTGCGGTGCTAAGTTTTTCAGCCATCTGCACGATCCACGCGCTTTGACGCCCCTTGATGGAATTCCTGCATGCCGATCGCTACTTGGGTTGTGAACAATCACATGTCCGGTAACAATAGCATTCTGAATCCAATAATGGCTCAATAGATTCGCGGCTTTCTTTGAGATGAGATTGCTGCTGCGAGAGAAAAAAAAAAAAAGGAATCGGAAAAGACGTGTTTTCGTGTTGGAATCAAGTCTCCGGTGTGTTTATAGTAGCTTGAAGCGCGAAGTGGAAGATCCACAATGTCATTCCCTACCCCGCCCAGGAATCCCGCAATAAGCCTATCTCATCGCGATTACGAAGGTTTATAACGATGATTCTCTGTAATTGCTGTATATTTTCTTGACATGATGCTTCTTGCCTGCGATTTCTTATAATGCTAACTAACCTTCATTCTGTGCTGTCCCTGGTCCCTCATGTAGGTCTCATCAGTCCTGGACGCAGCTTTAGATGCTTATTGGACCGGTCAAAAACTTAGAATTTAAAATCAATAATCATTTTTCTACTTACAGATTCCACATTGGATTTGAATCCCTTCTATATCAATTAATATGCCGTGATACTACAATTGTATTAATGATGGTTCTTTCTAGGCTCCACCTCGTTCTCCTACCCCCTTTCCCCTGATATTGCTGCTTTCTTCGTGTCTCAAACCTTGAAGCTTGTTACGTGTTTTCGCATTGATAAATTTACGGGAATAGATTTTTTGGCTGCAGTAGCTCCAGCTGGTCTAGCCGCAGTGGCCCGGACATGCTCAAAAAGACGGTTGAGGCTTGGCTAATGCCACCCGCCAGCAATCGATTGGGACGGATTTTGGCTCTGGCCTTTTGCTCCACATCTGAAAAGGGTTTCTACAGGCAGGAGAGATGCCACAAGGCCGATCCACCGTACACAAGTCTCCTGCGTAGGCGAGATAGGGAAGGGGCTGAGAAAGGGGAGAATAGCACTATTGAATATCTTGTAATACTATATATAGACCAATGGAGCGGAATTGTACCACAGGCGAATCATAGGTCGGTCCGTTTGGAATTTGATTTTCATATCTGGAGACAAAGTCAGTTATTAACTGGTCCGCCGCAGGAACTGGTCTGTCAATTAAAGACATGGTTGAAAATCGAGCTTAATCTGATACAGCTAATATACCAGCACGCTGAAGAAACAGCTGCACAGAGCTAGGACTAGACAAATTGTGCTGTAGAGAATAGACACCTCAGCGCAGGAAAAAACTCAAATTAAATGTGAGGCGGAACATGTGAAAAAGAAAAAATGGGGAGCTAGCAGCTAAATGACCAATTCAATTTTACAAAATAGACTGCCTGGTAAGCTTGCAAGTTGATGGAAGGGTCGAAATATCATTACTGGGCAAAAGCAACTCTACCACGGAAATTAGCCATGAATGATTGACCCGAGAGGCATTGTATTGATGTACATCGCATTGATTTGATACTATCGGCAGACTGAATGATTCAAGCGGAGTCCCGAAAACCCGACAACCAAGAAGCGAGAAACCACATCGGCATAATACTGACATGCTGGGTTGAGATTATTGAAAAGAATTTGGATTTATCGGCCTGGAATTGCGGCATATGCCTGTCAACCCTACGCTGTACAGCACTTTATCCGACCAGTCTGGAATCCTTGTCCGCCGCATCGCGTTGCTGAGCTTCGTGAATCTGTTGATGCCATTATTGGCTTCACATTGAGCTCGAGTTCATTGAACCGCATCATTGATTGTACCTGCCGCCTTAGTCAATAGTTGAAATAGTTTCTGCCTAACTAGGTAATATTCGCCTAGTAAGCTTTTTTGGCTCAGTAAGTTCGGCGTAGGTCGTTGAATCAAGGGCAACATGTAGAGCATGTCCACCATTTACAGTTTGATTTTTCTGCAGGAAAAGCGGACTGACTATTCCGTCTGCTTTAAGGGAAGTTTGTCCTATGACATGCTATAGTCTCGAGCAAATCACATAACAAGTAGTTGAATAGCTCCTGAATGATGCTCAGGTCTGGCTCGGGTAACTTATGGCCTTTACTTGTATGAATATTTTAAAGTATTTTACAATGTCTTGTATTGTTCAAATCCAATTTTGTTATTTCATTAATATTTTTCCGAGCTGGTCTGAAACATATTGGCTGCTAGGCGGAAATGCTAACAGCTAGTGGTGGGACGGGCGGGCTAACGAAGTGCCATTGTCAATTTTTAACATGGCAGGCAGCGCCGGTTTGGTACTCGAGAAGAACTTTCACATAACATGTATGATTCCTAATAGTTTGAATGATATATATCCTGATCTGGAAATTTTTTAAGCGCACGACCTATCGTAGATTCCTCTCAACACCGTTTTACTTAAATCGAGTTTCGAGAGATCATTCCAATTGTGTACGTGAAAGCCTAGGCGCGAGCAAACTATCTTCTTCTTAAAACTGATCTGCGAAGAATGACCACTGGTACTTCGCTATTGCAATTCGACGGGAGGGGGGCATTCCCGTCTTGAAACCGATGCTATAAAAACAATACTTCACTTCGTATATGACATCATCGTTTTGTCTTGATCTGTGGCGATATATATACGAATTTCATATAGACATGGCTTTTGCATCTTTGATTTAAAATATTCGGTAATTCGCTCTACTGCACATTAGATCTATAACCATAAATCACACTAGCACTACACGTTGCGTATAGGTAATTCACTTGAACTGCATATTCGCTTATCCCTCCAAATATTCTCAAATGTGTGTAAGTTTTTTCATATTTTTCTTGCCCAATCTAAACTCATCCCGAAAACTCCATTTGAGAAGTATAAGCGCAATCAGGTTACTATTCCTTAGAACTACCGTGACAACTCCATTTTTGTAACTTTTCCAACTTCATTCCTTGACCCATTTAACAAACATATCAATTTGCTGACTGTAAAGTACCTATACAACAACTATACATAAGACCATTTCACCCATGGCCTGCAATAATAAAAAGCACAAAATATGTGTGATGATGCATCCTTGTTGTCCTTCCCTAGACACAGGTGCATGAATATGACAGATGAACGAATGTGACGAATTGTAGAAAAATATAAAATAATCGGGTCTGCAAAAGTTGCAGATATCTTTGAATTTACCGTTGACCTTCGATCATGACAACGCCTGGTTCCCCAGAGGCAATCTTGGTCTGAATTCTCCTGCCATAAGGCGTACTTCGAATACTCGGCATGATGGGCCGAATGTTATCAATTAGCTCCTGTCGAGTAGCCAAATCAGAGTAGTCCAGAGCAGTTTGAATGACATAGTTGGCATAGGAATCTCGTAATAGCCGGTCCAGAAGCGGTGAATGAACAATCTCCGTCACCATAACCCGAACAAGATGCGGCTGTGCTATTCTCAGGCACTTTTCAATCACATTGCTGCTAAATTTCTGCATGCTCAAGACGCAAACTGAGCCCAAGAAACGAGTCATTAATGGCTCACTGAATTCTCGCTCATTCAGGTCCAATACATATTGAGTAACATAATTACCGAAGGGGTCTTGAACCAAAACAAAAGCATTGCTAATAATGACATCCACCAGTTGCTTTCGCTGATTTGGTGAAGCATAGTCAATACATCGCTGAAGAACACAGCAACCATGGCGATGCGTTCCGACCTCAACGCAATTAGAACACACAGCATCAAATATGAATTGAGAGCCATTGGCATCCAGTCGGTTTAAGCACTTCTGAATTACATGGTTACCGTTCAAATCCTTGATAAGCTTGACCACGTTGGACGAGAGCGCATCGACAATCAACCGCACTTGCTCTGGGCTGTCGACAAAGTCAATCATCTTCTGAAGTGCTCTAGTGCCATGCTGGTTCAAAGCAACCTTGACCATTTCCGGCGCCGCACTTTTGACAAGAGTGGTTCGTTGCTCTTCATTTGCATGCTGGAACAGCTTTTGACATAGATAATTGCCAAAAGGGTCTGTCATGAGGTCTACAACATGAGGGTATGTTTCTTTGAAGATAATGGCCAAGTAATTGGTATTCTTTTCCTCCAATTTTTTCTGCAAAAACCTGCATCCATGTTGATCCTTGCAAAGGCCATAGATTTCCGACGTCATGTTCTCGAGGTTCATGTGAGCAAATCGTGAATTAGCGGCATTGGTATTATCTTCACTTCCACCATTTGAAGTACTGTTACTGCCCCATCTTTGTCTTCTTCGAACACTGCTATGAGAAGAGCTCTGTCTCAAAAGAGGCGGAGATGTTGTTTGAATAGGTGGAGCATTTGAAGTAGAAATGGAAGCGGCAGGCTTCATCTCAGCGATAGAGCCCACAATGGGATCACGGCTTCCAGAGTCGTCGGTCCGAACAGCATAATTGTTATAATTGAAAGTGGCATTGCCATATTGACGAGAAGCCGACAATGATTGCGATTGCTGTTGTTGCTGTTGTTGTTGAGGCTGTTGAGGCTGTTGTTGTTGTTGTTGAAGGTACTGGTGATGCTGATGCTGGTGATGTTGTTGATGATGCGGAGGGTGGTGAGAATGATGAAGAGGATGCTGCTGATTTATAACAGACTGATTGTTCCCAGCAGTATTTTCAAAAGCCGATGGTTCCAAAAGCTCTACCGTGGCCGGTGCAGTATTGACGAGAGAGCTAATAGAAGACATAGATCCATAACTAGGTCTGTGAGAAATGGAATGCTGTTGCTGCTGTTGTTGTTGTTGCTGCTGCTGCTGCTGCTGCTGTTGGAAGCTTACCATAGTCGAACTGGACGAAGACCCCCTTCTAATAAGAATTGGGAACTTGTCATCGGTAGTGTCCGCTTGCAGATAAGCACCATCAACAGTCGACTCCTGTTGAGCTTGAGGAGGAGTAACTTCACCATAACGAGAAGAAATAGTCGAAGTCTGGGGCACAGAAGACGATACAGCTAGTCTGGCGAAATCAAGTGGAAGGCCATCCTCATATTTTGCAGTGCAATCATCGGGAGGGGTCATTCTGAAGGGCCCTGTAGTGGTCCCACTGTGAGCCGAGCTGGGAGTCGGGAGAGTATCGGCACCTGGGAAAGAGACAAAATTGGTATTGACAGCAGGATTATTAGTAGCACCAAGAGGTGGGTAAGAATCAGTTTTAGGGAGCCCACCAGTAGACAAGCTAAGAGAATGCGAATAAGAGCGGGGTTTTTGAAGCTGCTGCTGCTGCTGCTGATGCTGGGTGTAGGGGTATGGTGAGAATTGCTGGAGAGGTTGCTGAAGAGTATTCTGCTTAGCATACGGGCTAGCAGCCGGGGGTAGATTAGAAGTAAAAGCAGCAGGTCCCATGAATGCCTGTTGATAGTAATAGGATTGAGGCTGTCCCATGGCAGCAGAAGCAGTGGCCGATGACACTGCTCCAGGGGGGGTCATAGGCTCGGATATAATAGACAGATCACCGCTTCCAAAAGAGCTATATTGTCGGTGATGCGTATTGATAGACGAAGGATTTGGAGTAGCAAGACCTGTAGCCGCTGCCAATGAAGAAACTGAGCCTATAGAAGCCGAATGAGAATGGCCCCCCGTTTTGGAGGGCATGCCAAAGTACTCGTCTTCATTGCGAGCAGCAGGAGAGAAATGATCTATAGTGAACATGTGGTCATCGAATGGCTGAAAGACCAGCAAAAAAATGAGAGGGTGAGCAAAAGAACTTGAATAAAACACAAGAAAAAATTGAAAAGAAAACACTCAGGTGGGTGGAGGAAAAAGGTAAGCCGAGAGGCCTGGATGGCTTTTGGTAGCAGGAGTTGGCAGCGCAGCGCTCACACACACACAAACACAAGCACGAATGCACAGGCACTGACTGAAAGGCACAACCAAGGGCCGAATAGACAACAAGACCAATTAAACTAGAAAGGGAGGAAGAGCGACCTAAAAAAGCACAACAGTACCGAACGACAGACAAAAACTTGCGATGCCAGTATCCAAGAGCCAGCTCAAACCGCAAACTAAACACTCTGAACAAAGTAGGTGGCAGCAGGAAGTGTGCAGTTGCGAGAAAGGTCCTTGGTTTCGCTTCCGCTTTAGGGGTGGAGTTGATTATTGAGTGCCAGCAAAGGGTATTTATGGTACTGACAGGCGCTCTTTGCTTTGATTAAGTGAGAGGTGCCACTGGGATAGGCAGGAAACCTAATTTGAAGGCAGCGAGGGTCAAGGGCAGCGGAGAACCACCAACAGTAAAGGAGGCATTGCAGCGGCACCACAATCAAGGATGCGGGAGAGCAAAAGCGTGTGGTAATGCTTTGAAGCAACTCCAGCAAGGTATATATGCTTTTGAACTTTTGAGCTTGTTTTCTTGAAAGGAAAATTGCAAGCTTGCCGAGGGTTGTGTGCAGGTTTCAAGTAGGTGGTGCCATGGAAGGGGGGAGCAGCCTGTGCCGGTAGCGCGATGGAGGGCATTGACAACTAGGATGGCCCATCGAATTGGTGGGGTGGGAAAGGGGGTTGCTGACTTAGGATTATGGTGCCAGGAAAGTTTCACCATAGAATAGCACTAACGATTTGGTAGGCTTTGTGAGGAGCGCTTCAATTCAATTCCCTTCCCTTGCCTGTGTTTTTTTAGGGTCTAATAGCAACAATTCTCCTGTTTTAGCTATTGTCTTGCTTATTGGATTTTTTGGTTTGGAGCCAGTTGCTAAATGAGCTCACATCCCAGACCAGGTTTGGCTTGGTACCGAGGGGTTCACCACCGCCATAGCCGATCCGCACCCTGAAATTATAGCAAAGGTAGTGCGTATGTGAGTACATGTGAGTTTGTGTGTTTACGTGCTATTGTGCGTGTGTGCTTATGATATATGTGCCTGCGAGGATTAATTTGCCTGTCTCCATTGGCTAGCGAGCTAAGCCTAGAATGTATGCCATGCATCTCTTGTGACGGCCAGGACGAGAGCCTAATTGAGCCTTGATCCATTGAGCACTGAATACAGAACTCTTCCTTATTCGTCCACCACCAAGATGGTTTTTATTTTACAGTCCACCGCACTAAGTAGCCAATTAGCAGCTGGAGTTATTCATTCCTCACCAAATCTGTGATTGATTTATCAGTTGATCACTGATTCGTTGCTCAGACTGGGCCAACCCGAGCGAGCTGCTGGGTTGGGCCAGCTCAATTGGGCTGTGTTGGGACAAATTGCTCGGGGCCGCTGTTGGTCAATTAGTCGGAAGAGAGGCGATTGTTACCTACCATACCAGAGTTATGGGCGGGCCGGCTTGATTGAGGGCTCATAGAAATGCAGCGCTAAGAAAGAATCGAAATGATTAGAGAGCTAGAAATTAAAAACTAAATTAGTGAGGCGAGCTAGTTGAAAGATTAAAGCGTAGCGTTAGAAAGAAATGGGGAGGTTGTTTAGAGGTACCAAGGAATTTCAACAAAGATTGTGGAGTAAAAGCCGTTGAACCGAGACGACAAGCGGTAATCAGGCGAGTTGGTTCGGCGAAATCTATAATATGGTGGGTGGTGGAAAAAGTTAAGAGGTAGAGTCAATTGGGGAGAAATATTGAGGTAGGGGCAGAAAGTAAGAAGGAAAAAAATGTAGAAGGAGAAAGAGATATCAAGCGATGATATCGGCAGATTCGAGGAGCGAGGGCGACAGAGGCAAGGAACGAAAAGACAGAAACCTTGATTGGCAAAAATGGTAAAATGTAATGACACAAGTTCAAAAAGACAGCTAAAATTTAGGGATTTTAAAAGAAAAAATAAAAATACAAATCAAAAAATCACTTCTTAAAGTGTCTGTTTTCACTATGCACAGAATATCATTAACAGATAGCACCAGCTAGCTCAAAGCTGATACCAAGGTCGATCCTCCCCACCCAATCAATAACCGATCCAATCCATATCGACTTATGCAATGCAGTGTGTGTTACATCTATCAATGACAGCGCCTTCCAGCTAGCTACAGTCCCCACCACACCTTCATGACCTTGTTCCTATCAAACCTATCAGTCATCAGTGGTGCCGAATTCAACTTTTACGAGGATCCTTTTGCTTTATTTGCAATATGATCTACACCCATTTTGCTCGATCGTCTTTGACTTTTTTAACCTTGCCCGGAGTTTTAGATGGCTTCCTATTTTCTCCACACGCACGCCTCCGTCAGTTTGGCTTCAATGGTGACATCTACTTGAGGCCAGCTACTAGAGCACTATGACCGGGCACAAAAGGACTGCAGACCTGATTACCTGCTCGAGGCTCTCATGAAAAGACCAATAGATATGTTAGGTCTTATTTAACCGATTCTTCCAGCGGCCCTCAAATGTGTTCCCCTTATCCTCTATGCATTTCTCCCTACTTGACTCTAGGGGTGTTGCACGTATAAACCCCCTAGTCCTTTGTTGTACTGTTTAGTTTTTTCTCGTGGTAATCTGAATTGCCCCACTGGCAATCGCTGGGGTGGGCTATGGCGCACCATAGCACAACACAGAAATGCCTAAACTTGCGTATTCAACTGTCAATATGGGCAGCAGCAGCTTTGCTCAATTTTCCAGGCCTAGTAGTCCGCCATAGTATCTTATGTAACAACATGTCCCTAATGACAATTACAGCCGCCTCCTTATCGAAGGTGAATAAACTGACACATGCATGAACATATTTTCTGCTGATTACAGGGTTGATGATGCATTATGGTTTGGTAATAATATCTGATAACTCAAGCAGCCTCGCTCCAAGAAGTAACGGGTAACAGCATGGCCATTTCTGCTCACCGAGTCAAATCAAATGTTGCTAGGTTTTTTAAGTATTGCGATCAGGCCAGTTGGTGCAACGCTTCGAGGTCAATTTAGATTTATCATTGACCATTCTCTTATCGCAATCATCATCATTACTGTACCTAAACGGGCGATTACGAGGGTTTGCCCTGACCCTGCGCTGGATACATGCAAAAAAGAAACGGAAATTGAACGGCCCAGAAAAAGAACCGCACACGGCTGTATCACCTTCATTAAAGTGACAAGTACATGAATCAATCTAAATGATAAATTGAATTATAGCAAAAATGTTGCAAAGGCGATTTGCTATTATCCAGTAATTACATTGCTTATAGATTCTTTAAATTCTCCTTGCTTAATGCATACCGTTATTTCCAATCACCTACTCCAAGGCGTTCGATTAAGCTGCCATTGCTCACCATCAGCAACGCTCCTTCTGGCGTCCATTTTAATGCATCAATATTTTTAGTGGTGGCAGCACCAGCTAGACGGTTCCAAGATTGGCTCAATGACTTGGTGTATAGAGGCTCACAATGACGAGTATCGTAGATGTTGAGCATGTTGTCCCCAGATACTGCGATCATGGAGCCCCATGGTCCATTCCATACATCGCATCCATGATGAATATTGTAGAGATTATCAAAGTTTTCAAAGGTTAATGCAGGTGTAGCTCCTGACACCTTTCCAGATATCGAGGGCGTTTCAGCGTTCCAGCTCTTGAAATATCTCAAGTCATAGAGACCTATAGAGGTACCTAGACCGGTGATCAATAAATAGTTTGAGTTTTCAATCGGCTTGACGTGTGTCACTGTCGAAGCAACATTCCCATGCGGAACTGGCTTTGCTAACATTTGTGATGATCTGCTTGACATTCTAGTATCAAATACAAATACCGATCCGTTGCGACAGCCACAAACAAACTCCGATCGTAGCGGAAGCAATGCTACTGATTGAACATCCGATGAGGTATGATACGGATTTCGAAAGCATCCGGTTTTCGGTGGCTCTATGAGTATGGCACCATGGGTACCTCCGACAGCAACCTTGACTTCGGTGTCGGATGCAGAGACAACGCTACTACACAAGATGCTTTGTTTCTGGCTGGGTGTGTATAGCATATTTCCGGTCTCCCCATAATATTCACCATCGTCCAGACTTGAATCCAGCCTTGATATTCGAATCGAACCTCCACTCCCTGTCATAGCGAACCCCGTAGACACCAACCATCTTCCAGACATTGATATGGAGGTCACCGTAGAAGGACGAGAATCGGTTGTTTTCAAATAATAATTACCCACTCTCACAGGAATATGTCCTCCATTAGCAGGTCCTATATTGGCTGCATCTCCATCCCTCATCATATCATAGGTCTCAGTAGACTTTTTTAGAGTCTTTTCTGGAATAGATATTGTCATGCCGTTATGCTTTGGGCCCAGGATAATTTGTTTATTGACACTATCCCAAGTCATGCAATATATACAACCGATATCCGGAACCCTCCATTTTCCAGTTGTGTTGAGATCTCTCGCATATACGCAAGCCAGGTCTTGATCAACGGCAATTCCTAATTGTCGTTTGATTCGATACCCAGACAGGCGTCTAGAACTGTCACTCTGCTGTCTTCGTTTCCTCTCATATGACTGTTCAATACGTTCCAAACTTCGTTGCGATCTACTTGTTTTCTGCTTCTTGGCCGTTGCTTCTTGTCTCCTTGCCTCTGCCACCGCCGATAAGCTGTATCCGCTCATCCCAGAGCCAGATGCCTCTCCAGTATAGACTATGCGAAAATAGCGGCCCCGCTCTTCATCGTAATAGTAGCCCGGAATATCTCTACGTGACATTCCTGTAAAAGGGCCGCTTTGCAGATCAGATGTGGAGTTAGGGAGCTGGTTAAGTGGGTGAAACAGATGCTAACTTCATTGCCCAAATAATGTGTGGTGGTTATTTACCAGGTGCAGAGAACAACAGTTGATTATCAGCAGCTATTGACAAATTGTGGAAAGATACGAATCTGTGTAGAAAATGAGGTCTTTGCTACACGTGTTTGAAAATATAAGAAAAAAACTGGGCTTTCTTGCTCTTTTGCTCTTTCTTGTCCTTAGCTAGTTGAACCAACTGATCACTTACTGCTAGATCAATTTCCCAACGGTTCAAAATGCATGGCTCCTGAATGGTTGAGATAAAAAGATTTATTCTCTACTACATATAGAATGATTTTTACGCCATGCGTTTCTTGATATAATATAGATGATCTAAGTAGTGGTGGGATCTTGCTGTCCGACTATGACGATCTCTCATGTTGCTGCGCTACTCGTTGCATTGCAACAACAAAATCCTCCAGAGATCTTTTACCAGCACTTCTTGGGCTATGTCCATGCATCAGGCGGTCAAATGAGGCTGATCTCTCCATAATGTAGTAGAGACCTCCACAAAGGCAAAAGACTCCAAATGATATGATCCACACTCGTACGACACTAACGATAGATGTCCTCTCCCCCACGAACCAGCCAAATACACAGAATAATGTAGCAATGATATCTACAAGTCCCACCGCTGCTGTCAGTTCCCAGGAAGGCAAACTGCTGTAAAAAGGTCCGTTAGCACGAGTAATGAAAATGAGCCAGTTTTGACTCAAAGCAATCTGCAAAAACATAATTGAATCTCTTTGACCAAAGTTTTGCACAATTCCGCCTCCCGGAGTCAGCATCGTTGTCAAGGTGACCCAGCTTCCTATAGCGAGCACAATCCCTAGTAGAATGCTCATTCCCCATAATTTGGGCAGGTTCCACTTGACCGGTGTCAATGAGTAGGGTGCCCGATCATAAGCAATGGCTAGCGTTGCAACGTCTGCAAAAATAGCAATAAAAACCAAAAGCTCCAGATTCAGCGATTGGTCCATGATAATAATCCATAATCCGAGAAATAGCTCAAGATGAACCGATAGTGCAATTCGGTAAACGACATACGAGTACATGCGATGAAATATCTGCCGGGAAGTTTTCAAAGCATCAATGATCGCGCTCAATCCTGAAGCTAGAAAGACAATGTCAGCAGCAGATCTGGCAGCATCACACGAACCTTGAACTGCTATGCCGGTATCGGCCTTTTTCAACGAAGGTGCGTCGTTGACACCATCACCAGTCATCGCTACTAGATACCCTCTCTGCTGAAGAATTTCAACAACATTATACTTATGTTGAGGGTAGACTTCTGCAAATCCGTCAGCAGCTTCGACAAAATCGTAAACTTCGCTACCAGGCATTTCACCACCTCCACCTAAACCCAAACGCTCTGCATTGTAAATGTTGGTACTAAGACCCAGTTGTCGAGACGTTTCTCTCGCAATCCCAACTGCATCTCCTGTCAACATTTTGATTTTTAATCCAAGACTTTGAGCGATTTGTATTGTTCTGGCTGTATCGTGACGAGGGGGGTCCAGACAAGGCATGATTCCGAGTATTTCCCACATCTTTACAGAATCTCTTCGTCTGGCAATGCCAAGAGATCGATATCCTTTGTTGGCAAATTCAGCTACTTTGACTTTATAGCTTTCGAGAATTTCGTCCGATATGGCATGATCATTTTGGACCGTTGTTAGCACGAATAAAGGTGACCCCTTGACACAAGTTATTCTCTCACCTTCAGGGCTTTCGACGAGAGCCATGACTTTTTTTGATACTGGATCAAAAGGATGAAATTTTAATACTTTGTATTTCCCAATCGATCCACGCGCTCTAGGATAGTCTTTGAGTGCTTTCAAAAATGCCTTGTCAATGGCATCAAGACTCTTCTTCTTTCTTGATGCCGCAAGACAAGCTGTAAGCATTAAATCATCTGGATCCACACCGGGACAGGTGTACGGTTCAGCCAAGGTCAATTTGTTTTTGGTGAGAGTGCCGGTTTTGTCACTGCAGAGGATTTCAACACCAGCCAAACTCTCGATGGCAGACAGCTTTTGCACAATAGCCTTCTTTTTTGCCAAATATGCTGCTCCAACTGCCATGGTAGTAGTAACAACAGCTGGCAAGCCGACAGGAACGCCCACAATGGTGATAGCCAAAGTATGTTGGAGAATATGAGTTATTGCTTTGGATCGGTAGAAGCTGGCAATCCATACTGCGAGAAGGGTGAACACGACAAACACAAGAAGCACTATGCCGATGCCGTTCAGAACTTCTGTGAAGTGACCAGATCCGGCTTGGGCCTTATTCACCAGGGCTGCTGCTCGCCCTACATAAGTGTTGTCTCCAATGGCTGTTGCGATCATGAATGAGTCGCCGCGACGCACTGTAGAGGACGCATGGATGTGGTCTCCATAATGCTTATTAATAGCTAAAGACTCACCAGTAATGGAGCTCTGATCAACTTGTATAAATCTCCCTGGCTCAACTAATTTTCCATCAGCTGGAACTACTGTGCCTTCCTCTACTCTTATCATGTCACCAGGGACTACCTGTTCAGCGTCAATTTCACAGATAGCACCTTCACGAAGTACAAGGGATTTCAAGGCTAGAGTTTTTTTGAGTTCAGCAACGATTGATCCGGCTTGAAACTCTTGCGTAAAGCCCACAGCAGCATTGAGCAAAAGCAACCCACAAATGACACCAAAATCGACCCAGTCTCTCAAACCAGCAGACAAAATGGCTGCAGCCTCCATGACAAATTGCACGGGACCAATGAAAAATGTTAAAAATTTTAACCACATGTTGCGTTTCTCTTCCTCCATTCTATTGTAGCCAAACTTCTTTTGCCGCAAAGCCACCTCTTCCAATGTCAAACCATAGTTGAAGTCTGTTTGCAACAACGCTTCCGGAACAGATATAGGAGCATTTGAGAAAGTCGCATCATCTTCTAAAAGATCTTCATTTTCGTCCTCACCTTCACTTTGTAGCTCGTCTACTATTTTCTCCAAGTTGATTTCTGCATCATCATTGGAAATGTTTCCGTGAGGGAACTCTGCAATAGTCGAGCTCAAACAATCCTCAATATCATTGAGCCATCCGTTACTAGGAAGCAATGTTGCGCTAGACAGGTTTTTTCGAATTGACTCGTCCATTCTCAACTATTGTCACCGAGAGTTGTTGCTTCGAGACTATATCAAGATAAATATGGGAAAAAGCAGGAAACTAGAAAGTCGTACAAATTATTTCCAGGTTTTTTATGAGAGTGAAAGCTGATAAAAATTTTCGATTATTATGGATTATGACGGCACTTCACAATGACGAATCTGCTTTCGGCTACTTTAGAGATTCTGAGAATTATGTTAACGGATTATCGACAGAAATAGAGAAGCCAGCACCAGGAAAACAAGCCGACAGATTCCATCACGTAGGGAATTATGAGCTGGCGGTATTTATAAAAATGTTTGGTCAACTTCATTTTCAGAGGGCGGCGTGCATTGCACTGAGATCTCAATTCGGTATAAGCAAGGCAATTTCGTAATGCACATTTTTTGGATTATCAAACTGTTCTATGCACTATATAAGGACAACGAAAAAAATATTAATATCTAAGTTGAGTTTTGTAATATACGATAATCATACAACGTTGCGGTATCGTCGGCACCGGACGCACCAGACATCCCTGGTAGCTCCGTCGTTAGTTTGGGCCAAATTGGGTATTTCCGTGTCGCCATGCAACCTCATACAGGTTTTCAAACAGGATTCATGATATCCATGATTGCACTCTAATCTGACGAGAGAATTATCGGCTTGCTGTGATTCTTCTTCAACGCATATGCCCAAAGGTACTGTTGCACACTGTAAATCCCGCAAAGACGTGGTAGAATTGCTAGAACTCTCGGTGAGCCTAGATCTACTGTAAGGATGATGCCTAGACTCTCTCCAACCGCGATTGCTGGAGGGCTGTGGGAGCACAATAGGGGGGTCTGACTCGCTAGCAGAAGACATGGGCTCGTCTTCGGAAGGGACCGATACGGGAGGCCCATCATCATCATCAGCAACCGAGGTCGACTCTTCAGCGGCATTTGGAAGCACCGAGGAAGAATTACCTGTTGGTTCTTGAGCTGACGCAGTGGTTTCAGTGCTGCCAGCATTCCGTTGTTGCTCATTGTCTCGTCCAAAACCTTCAAACAGACTCATTACAAAATTATAAGTGCCATCTTGGTTAGGAACAGCTGCCTGGCCATTAGAGAACCGCCACTGGCCATTAGGAGTTAAATGGAAAACAGGAATTCTTCCCCGAGTAGGCGTTGGTATATTGTCAGAGTCTGTAGGAAGAGTTTGGTTGGTGTCACTGGTGGACTCTGTCGTGGGGGAAGCATCTGCGTTATTCGCAGGTGCATTACTAGCATCGGAACCAGTAGTTTGTGTAGCAGAGGAGTTACCATTATTTTGAGCACCAAACACAGTGGGCAAGAGCTGCATCAAAATGTCCAGCACCTGATTCTCGAAACCAGAGCCAGCGGTGGGCTGTTGACCAGTGGCCCTTAGGTACTCGTCTTGGCTCTCGATTGTGGTTCGACATAGAGGACAAGTATTAGTTTTGGAAAGCCATTCCTTTATGCAAGTAGCGCCGAATATATGCCCACATGGCATTTTAATGGGTGCATGCTCAGGAATTTTGTCGAATAAGCTTTGACTCTTCGAATCATCCTGGCTCTCATTGGGAACTGATTCGGGAGGATCCGAACACTCGTCATCAACATCTGCTATTGCAGGATCAGGAAAGCTTTCGGCAGGATCCATGCTGTTATTGCATTCAGAGACATCTTCGTCTATACTAGATTCGACGGGATCGGCTTCATCATCGTGCAGCGGATCATGCAAAGAGTCGGCTTGGCTTGCCGAGTATGAATCATACTTGTCATAACATATAGAACAGGATTGTTCCGACTCAGGGAGATCATCAGTACACACTACTTCAAGTCTGTTCAATGCTCTAGAGGATGCCTTAGTCTTATCATGATTATTGGCCGAAAACCCTGGAAAATTGACATTGGGCCGGAAGAAAAATGCTCGTTCTGCCATTCTATGCCATGTAGGACCACCGTTAGTGGAATTACCATTAGCCGGGCCATTGCTAGTCGGACCAGAGAAATTCGAAGTAGAGGTTGATTCAGCACTCGACTCATCCGAAGAGACTGTGCTGCTGCCACCCGTAGCGAAGTCGGAAGGAGCCGTAGATGGAGAGCGCTGCTGCTGGGTACCGGAAGCATGGGTGGCCCAGGACGCCGGGACCTCGAAAGTGCCAGAAAACATGGACCATGGAGTAGACGACGGGTGTTGCGACTGATCGGCAGGATTCGTCTGATGTTGCTGGTTCTGCTGATTCGACAGCTGTGTATAAATCTGACTTATGCCGGCAGGGACGTTGAAGGAGTAGTTGAGAAAGTAGATAGGCGGAGGAGCCGAGCTATTATTATCAGACATGATTGTAGGAAAGAAACAGAAACCTGGAGCTAGCAGGCGCTATAATGAAATGATGTGATGCAGAAGAGAAAGCTTGGAATGAAAAGTAGGAAATATATCGGTGAACACAAACTAGATCTGCGGAGTTGCTAGTTGAGTTGAGAAAATGTAGCCGATGTATGATGTTTAGTAATTTCCAGCAAACTTGGGTCCTTTGGTGTGATGTCACAGGATCAGGATCAGGAGAGTAAAGTGTATGGTATTGGAATTAAATAGAAGACAGGAATTTAGCAGACAAGCGCCACACAAAATGCTGTAAGCAACAGACTTTGGAGAAGGCGACTTGGTTTATCTTATTTTCGGATTCGATGACGAGATTCCCGCTGGTGAGTAAGATGGTTAGTCGACAAAAATGTGAGTGATATTGCAAGTGTTTTTCGTTATCGTTCTATGCGGCGCAACGGATCGCAGGCGAGGCTATCGACTTAATTAGCCCAACATTCAGCCTAAATGTAGAAGGAGG
>JAKTXC010000024.1:0-131066 GCA_030561445.1 Zygoascus meyerae
GTTTTCTGCTTGTGTGCCTTTTTTATTTTTTCAACCCATTACTTCTTAGTTAAGCCTTGGAGCTGCATATTGTTCGCACCCAGGAGCAGCAGCCTTTTCCTGTTACACACACTCTACTTTGTCAATTTTTACCAGCCCATTTCAGAGCCAGAAACCTCGTCATAACCAACACGCGCTCCAACCAAGCATAACACTCTTTTTGAACATTTCCTTTGCTCAAAGCTTAGAGTATCGGATTCTTTTTGATTGAAATACTATAAGGTTTGTCTTGTTACAGCCGTTTTATTTTGTTTTTTTCTATTTTTTCTCTTAGTTTTTGATTTCTTTTTTAATCGGCTGTTGACCTGTTCGTCTCTTGCTTCTTGATCTCCATTCCAACCACTGTTAAATCTGTGCTTGGGCGCTCTTTCACCAACTTGTTTTGCACTTTTTCAACCACTGGTAATCACAGCCTATCTTCAGCAAGCCAATACCGTCGAAATCCACACTATACTCGACCATTTTGAAATAGCTGGATTCTATTCTGGCCTTTTTCCACCTTCTGTTTTCCTTTTTCGCCCTGTAAAAAATGAACCAGGTGCGACGAGACTCCAATCCCATATACAAATTAATTGTCCTGGGCGACGGTGGTGTGGGAAAAACTGCATTAACTATACAGGTAAGTACTTCTTCTATCTATTGGATTTTGAATATCTGCTTCTTTGTCTTGTCTTTTCCTACGTTCATTGACTAATGATACTTGCGATTGGCGATGTTCTTGTTTCTGTTGTGTTTCATCAACTGATGTCGAGGGGTATGGTATCATGTTATCCGCATCCCAGCTTGTTCGGGGATGCTGAGTAATTGACCTCCTCTTGATGATGTCGAAAGCATTCAGAATAACTAGATACTCGTTTAATCGCTGCTACCCCATCAGTTATGCCTTAATCATTTTGTGGAGACTTATGACCCGACAATCGAAGATAGCTATCGAAAGCAAGTCTTGCTTGACGACCAGGTAGCAACACTTGAAGTACTTGACACAGCTGGACAAGAAGAATATACTGCTCTGCGGGATCAATGGATACGGGATGGTGAAGGATTTATTCTTGTTTACTCGATCACCTCTAAATCATCTTTTTCCCGAATAAAAAACTATTTCAGCCAAATCCAGCGTGTTAAAGATGAAGAGCCATTCTCTCTCATCCTAGTAGGAAACAAGCTGGATCGAGACGCTGAGCGACAGGTTTCAGTCGAAGAAGGTCAGGAACTTGCTAAAGAGCTTGGAAATGTCCCGTTTTTCGAATGCTCTGCTAAGAGAAACGTCAATATTGAAAGTGCATTTTTCACTGCTGCTAGAAAATGCCGACTTATTCGAAATCCTGATCAGGCTGCTCGCATCAACCCTCTCATTATAAAGGGAATGAGCAATTCGGCCTCATACCCTCCTGATCCTCCGGCTTCAGGCCCTGATGTTCATGTTGCCAACTCGACCAGTGCTAACACTGGTAATAGCTCTTCAAAGTCTAAAGAAAAGACTTCGAAAGATGGCAAAAAGAAGAAGAAGGGCTGTTTGATTATGTGATTATGTTTGTGTTTTCCCTCATCATACGCTGGATTTTTATAACAGCTGGTTATTTTTTTTGCCCTGTCAGCAGAACGGCCGCACAACAACAGCAGTAGCACTACAATCAGAAATATCCAGAAATGGACTGTCAATGTTTGCTCTTTGCTATCAGACTCCAATTCACGCGCACCGATCTCTTATCTGCATTTTATCTTGTGGTTTTCATTCACATTTGTTAGCTACTTGTTCACAATGTGCTCCGCATGCCTACTGAATTCCTAATTGATTTGTTCTTATTCACCCGATTTTTATTCGATAAAAAAAAGTCCCTCCTGGGTAGCCTTTTCCTCATTTTCCGCTTGTTTTGATGGTTGATTTATAGTTTTGTTTCTGATAATAGAAAGGTGTGTGTTCTCCCCTCCAATGTGGTTCATTTTTATAACCTGAATTTCCCCATATTTTTATTTCCTCACTTATTTATTCTGAAGATCTCATCTCTTTATTTTCATTTCTCCTTGGATTTTTTCTTGGTTTCTTCATTCTTGGTTTCTCATTACTT
The DNA here is from genome assembly GCA_030561445.1 of Zygoascus meyerae. Classification (NCBI taxonomy): domain Eukaryota; kingdom Fungi; phylum Ascomycota; class Dipodascomycetes; order Dipodascales; family Trichomonascaceae; genus Zygoascus; species Zygoascus meyerae. The sequence goes on from JAKTXC010000024.1 coordinate 2,106, forward strand.
ATAGTTTTTGTCATTGCTCTCTCTCTTCACTGTTTCCAGCCCAAGGCTTCGATTTCTTCTTCACTTTGAGCGCGTTCCATCTTGTCAACACGAATATAACACGACCATTGAGCGGCAACATCATACGCTAGGTCTCAACGCTAAAGACCACGATTTTTCGAGATAAATATTGTTATCAGAAATATCCATATCTCAAAGAGAATTATCAGGTCTTTTTTGAAATCCGACTCGTGTAGCGTCGCAGGTGTATTGGCTATTTGCCAGGGGTGATTTAGTAATCACAATGAGATCGCCTCTCAAAGAGAAAAATGCAAATCAGGCGCTGAAGAAGGCTAATGGCAGTAATTTGGAGCTCAAAAATGAAAAGGCCAAGCAGTCTGTTGCTTCGAATGTCTATGCTGCTGGTACTCCATCTGGTGCTGTAGATCCAAGTATAAAGACATGGCAACGGCATTGGAAGGAAATCATGACAAGATCTATATTTTATTTTCACCAACTGGATAGCACATCTCGCGATCGAGTAGCTCCTACTTTGGCGTCTCTCGGGGCAAAAATCCAGACGTTCTTTGATCGTGAAGTGACTATTGTGGTCTCTAATTCCAAAGCAACAGTAGCCGATTCGTCTTCATCCAATGACACACTCACTATAGCGCGGCGCCATGACATGAAAATATGGACTTTTGAAAAGCTCATCAGATTTCTCACCTACTTGGGTCATACTCCTAACAAAACTGCTCTTGAGCCTCCGAGCCAAAAGCTCTCACATCTGTTGAAGGAAGAAAAGCTCCTAGGTCACCACTCGGACAGAGACCCTGCAACTAAGCGAGAAGATTACTATTATTTCAAAAATCCTTACATCCTAGTTTGGGACCCTTTGCATCACCACCGTCCTACTCTTTGTCGCGAGTATACAAGAACTGGTCCAACTAGTGATGATGGAGACTGGCCAAGAATGAAACTCACAGAGCCGGGAAGGTGTGTATTTGTGGTAGCAGATAAAGATTCAAAGCGTCCATATGCTCCTGTTACTAATGCTGCTGTCGCTCCCGCTGTACCTGCTGCTCCTACTTTAGCTGCTACCGCCATTGCTGCTCAAGGAGCGATGACCCCTGTTAAGTCAATTGGATCTGCCACTGCTAGCCAGTCACATGCTAGTACAGGTTGTGAGCAGATTGGAAACAAAAGAAAATCAGAACAATTGGGCTTATCAAATAATGGAACGTCATATGCCGCTAATGATGGCAGTCCGTCAATCAATGATGAGTTTTCCAAGAAAGTCATCTTGAAAGACCAAAATGGAATCGCTGTACCAGTTGAGCTTGCTGCTTCAGCAAGGACATCAGTCACAAGTAGTATGATCAATGGTGCCTCTCCTGCCTCTAATAATGCTAGTACTGCTTACAAATTTTATGAGATTGCGGCCTCGGGTGTGCGATCCAACAATTCAACTATTGCATCTATAGCTATGTCTGGTGACATGAACCGACAAAATGGTCTGGCAGCACCCACTGCTCAAGTACCCTCGAGAGAAATTGCAAATCTCAAGAGGAAAGTTTTGTCGCGAACTTATAGCACTCATGTGAACCCTTCTGGGCGAACCAATCTAGGAGCCTCGCCTATCACCACTGCAACAAAACAAACCGGTTATATGCGATCCGTTAAAGAGGAAGAGGAGAGCGAAAAAAAGGAAAAGGAAAAGAAGAAAGAAGGAGACGATACTGAGGATATCGAAAACAGGCCACCGAACTCTGTCAGCACGCCCTCAAAATCTGTTGAAGTAGGTGTCCCCAAAAAGAAAGCTATAGAGCAACGGCAACAGCATTCCAAGCGTGACAAATCGAAAACTAGTACCTCCCGAACTCTCAAGGCTACCAAAATACCAGAATATGAGCGAGATCGCGATCAGAGGGGAGGGTATTGTGAAAACTGTCGAGAGAATTTCGACCGGTTCATCGATCACATTAACGATGCTAAACACCGCAATTTTGCTTCTGATAAAAGAAACTTTGAAAAACTAGATGATTTCCTCAGGATAATTCAAAGGAAATAAGATGAGCCCATTTCATAATTATTTTTGCATTTTATAGTTGCATAGTAACTGAGCTTACTGGTAATTAACCTTAGAACTCGTGCGGCTGTATCTTCCGTTATGTGATAAATTGGGCTCCTGAAAATTACTGAATGAAGTTCATCTCCGACAACTGCCATCAGCGTAGAACACAATGCCATCAACCAGGCTTCTAGGGCACGTTTTTCATTCGATACAGTGTCGCAGCTTCTCCTTCAGCAGTCACTGTGGAGTGCCTAAAGCCCAGAATTTGCTGCTAAAGCTGGGTACAAATCCAACCAATAAGCAGGGTAGTGGATTTCCGCCAAAAATATCTGTCGGGGCCGTCAAGGCTAAACCTAATAAAAATACAAAAAAGTCGACATTTCCTTTGAAAAAACCTGTATCTGCTTCATCAGCTCCAAGTGATTCAAGTAAGCAGGACCAAATTCCCGCCAGATCAAGTCCTCGTCCACCAGTTTCAGAGACCGTGAATCGGAACCGAGAAAAGCCTCGAAGAGCTTTAGTAGCCAAGCCCAAGAAGGTGACCGAAGAGGAAAAAAAGTATGAAAAGTTTGTGAAATCTCAAGAAAAACAGGAGCAGACTCAGATCGCCAGGAAAAAGGAGAAGAATGACACTTTACATGACCGACGGCCGCATATCGCACTTCCAAGATTTGTATCTCTAGCTAACTTGGCAAATTACTTGAAGGTTAAGTTTACTATATTACAAAAAAAGATGCAAGATATGGGTTTCACTGAACTTGGGCATGATAATATCATAGATGGTGAGACTGCAGTGCTTATTTCGGATGAACTGGGTTTTGAAGCAGTTGTTAATGAAGAAGAAGGTGCCGACTTATTCCCAGCTCCTCCCCCCGCAGATCTGGCGAGCGTGCCTCTGAGACCTCCTATTGTTACCATCATGGGTCATGTTGATCACGGGAAAACAACAATTCTCGACTATTTGAGAAAATCATCAGTGGCAGCAGGCGAACATGGTGGTATCACTCAGCATATCGGTGCATTTTCGGTTAAGCTCCCCAGCATCAAAGACAAGGACAGAAATACTATCTGTTTTTTGGATACTCCTGGTCATGCTGCTTTCCTTAATATGCGCCAGAGAGGTGCCAATGTTACTGACATTGTCATCTTGGTTGTAGCAGCTGACGATTCTGTCATGCCTCAGACCAAAGAAGCCATCAAGCATGCTCAAAATGCAGGAACTCCAATCATTGTAGCTGTGAACAAGATTGATAAAGAGGATGCGAATCCCGATAAAGTTATCGCTGATTTGGCAGCGAATGGTGTTGATGTGGAGACTTATGGTGGAGACACTCAGGTTGTGCTAGTCAGTGGAAAGACAGGCAAAGGTATAGATGAACTGGAAGGCGCAATTCTTGCACTTTCTGAGTTGATGGACATCAGATCGACTCCTACTGGGTTTGCTGAGGGCTATGTCATCGAATCACATGTCAAGAAAGGTTTGGGCCATGTCGCTACTGTTCTGGTCAAGCGTGGTACTCTGAAAGCAGGATCTGCCATTGTTGCCGGTACCAAATGGTGCAAGGTTCGTATGCTCAAGGATGACAAGGGTAAGGCTATCAAAGAAGCTCCCCCAGGAACACCTGTAGAAGTTCTTGGTTGGAAAGAGCTGCCAGAGGCTGGTGACGAGGTATTGCAGGCTGAATCAGAGAGCTATGCCAAAAAAGTCGTGGATAATCGACTCAGAAGAGAGGAGCAGCTCAACGAAAGCAAAGCTATCACTGAGATCAATGAGAAGCGTCGGCTCATGCGTTTAGAGCATGAAAGAGAAGAGTTGCGGCAAGAGCGACTCAAACTGGGTCTGCCAGTTGACGAGCAGTCTTTGGCGGCAGCGCTAGGATCTGAATTCGAAGAGGTGAACAGTGGTCCAGAGAAGGTCAATTTCATTGTCAAGGCTGATGTCAGTGGCTCTGCTGAAGCCGTGCAGGAGTCGATCCAAGGTCTTGGAAACGACGTGATTCAGGCTAATGTTCTTTACTCAAGCGTTGGCGCTGTCACTGAGAGTGACTTGAATTTTGCAGAAACTTCTGGCGCTGTCATTTTAGCATTCAATACTAATGCTCCACGAGATATTTTGAACAAGGCTAATCAGAAAAAGGTAACGATAACTGAATATAAGGTTATATATAAGCTGCTTGAGGGCGTGACTGATCTGCTTGCATCAAAACTATCTCCGGAGCTACACCATAAAGTATTGGCAGAAGCTTCTGTTCGTCAGGTCTTTGAGATCACCATGAAGAAATCCAAGAATCTTCTAGTTGCTGGATGCCGAGTAACAAATGGAAGTTTAGCGAGGAATGCCAAGGTCAGAGTCTTGAGAGATAAGAAGATTGTCTACGATGGAACTTTAACCTCGATGAAGCATCACAAGGAGGAAGTAGCCGAGGCCAAAAAAGATAGCGAATGTGGTCTTTCATTTGCTGGATGGGATAAATTTGAAGAGGGCGATGTCGTTCAAACCTACGAGGTGCTTGTAGTGCCCAGGCACTTGTAAAAAGTGAAGTAATCCTATGTAAATATATTGGAGGATAGAGTCCTTCAAAAATACTATTTTGTACATCATGCTCTGTCTGTATTGGCATATTCATTTTCGCTGACTCTCGAATTCGACAGCCTCTTCCCACTGTACTCCAACCCATTCTTCAGCGTATGCCACTCCACTCTCATCAAAAGATAATCCAGCAAGATCGTCATTACCGGTTGCAATAAATATAGTTCCCCATTCCATACCGTTCAAGATGTCATCTTCGTCTGCTTCAAGAGTCATAATAGTATGCGGCATGACCTGGAGCTCCAGTTCTTTGTCTGCTGGCTTTTCCTTTAAAACATCATTAGCAGAGAAATATAACGGCTTCAAGGGTCTCTCATATCTGAGAACTTGGTCAGGGTTATTGTCAACAATTTCAATGAAATTTTGAAAAACCAAGTCTGCATGGGGATTTTCTACAGATTTAACGGCATCGGCCTTTGAGCTTTCGCCGACATCTTCATCTTCCTCTTCTACTTTTTCCTCGGTGACAATTCGCTTCAGCAATTCGGGATCAACCTTTGGAGCCACTAGCTCTTCATAGTCTACTTCGATCAAATAGCAAGGAAACTCTGGTCTACCAATGTCTTCAACATGATAAGAAACTGACGATTCTATAGTGGTTTTGCTCACATCTCCTTTAGTTTCCTTGCTAGAAGTTGCATTTTCTTTGGCAGCGAACGGATTGCTTGAAGCAAAAGGATTTGAGTTACTGAATGGGTTGGCTGCGTCGCTCTTTTGTGTCAAATCTTGGAACAAATCGGCTTGAATAGCTCCCTTTCCTTTTGAATCTTTGATCCTTTGGGCTTCTTCTGCTTCTCTATCTGCTTGTTCCAAGCTGGCTTCTTTGTCTTCGTCCCTTTTGATACTTTTAACAGCCCGAATCGAACCTTCTTTCCTTCGGCATTCTGGTGCTCTACAAGCAAAGACATAAATTGCGCGCTCATAATAAGTATCAGCTAGAGGCGCTGAGATCTGAGCTAGAAGAGGCATCAATTTTTTGCAAGATTTACACTTTGTGATGCTAATGTCTTTTGGCGAGGAATTCTCATCCAGCCAGATCGGACGGCCACCTAAATGGTTGTCATTTGGTCCTACACGTTCAGAAGGAGTTTTGTGATTCTCCGGAAAGCCTAGTAATACAGAAGTAACTCCGTAGTCTTGGTCTTCTTCGTAATCTGAGTCCATGGCTTTGTAGTAAATAGATTGAAAAAAAAAAATTAGAAATGGAGGTAAGAGAGGTTTGAGCCTCACGAATCAAGCCATGGCCTGAGGGGCAGTATGTATACATCTATTGAGAGGGCTAAAAGCCGGAAATATTTATTCGGCAAAAATCAATCTTCATAAATAATTTGTTTTACTTCGTCAAACTCATTGGCATCGACGATTTCATCGAAATCCTTATCAGTCAGCAAAGATTTTATCATGGTTGATTCCATCGAATCAGTGCCAGTAAAGGTCATATTACTTACGCCAACTATCTCGTCATCCCTAACTATCAGGGGCATTTTTTTATCTTTGCCACGCCATTTAACTAGTCGCTTGACTTTATCATTTGAAGCGAGATCGACAATTTCATATGGAATGTTATTGACTTTGAGTATCATTTCTATACGATCCGTGTTCGCCGGCAAATACATGTCGGAAGATGTGAATGATGTTATGAGCTGGACTTTTTGTAATCTTGCTGCATTTGCAGATCCAGAACCATCCTCGTCGCTCATTACGCTCTTCACTCAATGATATATTAAGGTCTATGTTGTAATGATACTTTTACAAAAGCTTCGTGGAAGCATTTCACCGGTGCGGTGCGGCTGCAAGGCATACCAACTAATTAGCATTAGTTTCACTCCTCAGATTCGTCCTCATTGGCCTCATTTTCCTCGTCTTCACTTTCAGAGATAATGTCCTCGTCATCTTCTTCCTCTTTATCTTCTTCTTCTCGATTGTTTTCCTCCAAAGACTCTCGCAAGATACGGGCTCTCTCTTCTACTACCTGACGTTGAACCGTAACAAGTGCACCAACGGGAGTCTTATGCCAGTCATAGTCTTTCATAAAAGCGTTGACCTGGGTTCTGTTGGTTGGACCAAAATCAACGTTGCTTCTTTTTGAGCTAATGAGCTTGGAATTCTCCTCCAGTTTCTCTAGAAGTCGCTGCAGCTGTCTGTTAAACTTGACGTTCTTGCTATTCTTCTTTGTAAAAGATTTGAATAGAACAATGGCGGGAATTGCTAGTTCAGGGAATGCGATGGATTTGCAATATAAGCCAAAAAATTCTGCGACAAGCTCGACCAGCTGCTCGCAGACACCATCCTGATAAATTCTTGTACCAAGATATGCCTTGTTAGCTCGAATGTTGTGATCAAAATCAAATGGCTTCAAAGTGCTGGGCTTTCCAGCTTTTGTAATAACAGTGGATGACAGAATTTCAGTCACAATTGGCAGCAGCGGGATGTACACCCCAGTCTGGCTAGACAATCGGAGCAGACTTCTGGTCAAATAAAATCTTAATGCAAAATACTGTGAAGTCGGAATGAGCCTGATGGCACCGAGAGTCACCTGGACAAGAGGGTGAATCAATTCTCGCAAAGTCATAGCAGCAGAGGAAGGTTTGGAGGCATTGGAAGTATCGCACTGGATACACAGCACACGACTCCAAAAATCCAATGAATGCACAAATTGCCAGTTGTAAATTGCCTTGTAGCTGTCCGCATTTTTACTAACAATTCCAGATCGTAAGTGAATGGCCAGCTGACGAATAAACTGAAATCCTTGTTGGTATCCAACAACAGGATCAATACTGTACAACGTAGCAGCAGAGTTTTTGAGAAGGTTGATAACGGGCATAGTATGAATATTGGTCTTTCGACTGCATTTGACTATTCCACCATAAGTGCTCTTAATGACCATTTCAAGCAAGGACTTTGGATAGGTCTCAGCACTTGATTTGAGCAATGAGAAAGCAGCAAGACGACATTCGTCTTCCGCTTCAGATCCACACCAAACACTAGTGATGGCAGAAATAAGCTCTTTAACAAGTCTTCTGAATGTCAAAAAATAGGGCAAAATCTCATTAACAGATTTGAGAATCAATAAAGTTGTAGTTTTGGAGTGAGCTCCGTTCAATAAGATAGTCATACAAGAGATCAGACCTTTCAATGAAGGGGTAATGGCTCGAAGCTTCTTTCCTTCTTGGGGCTGCTTATCCTTAAGAGCAATGTGATGCTTGAGAGTCTGAGGAGCTTTGGAAAGGGTCACAATCAAAAGATTGTTGAAAGCTTGAGGGTCGGTTATTGTATACTTGTAGTTTCCGGCTTCCTCATCGGTAGTAGTATGAACTGCTGCATTGAAAGCTCGCAAAACTGTTTTGAGTGTTCGCAACGAATGCTTGTCCAAGCTATTACTCCAAGATTTGACCAATTTGGTAGTCACCTCCACACGCTTAGTTTCATCATCATCCGATTCCTCGCCAGCATCAGCAGGCAGCTGGCTCTCCTGCTCCTCTTCGTCATCTTCGTCATCACTGGGTTCGTCGGCATCAAAGTCCAACAATCCTGAGTCGTTTTCTTGGAGATACTTATAAAACTCGGGATCCTTCTCGGCAAGATTACTGAGATCATCCTTGTGAGCCTGTATCGAACTCTTTTTATCACTCTTAGACTTTTCTTTAGTCTCTGGAACTTCAAAGCCTGTCTTCATGAATTCGTCAATGCTCATGCCATCGTACTGACCGTCGTCTTCTGTGGACTCGGTGGGCCCCGCGTTGTCATTTGAGATCCTCTTTTTTTTGTCCCCACCAATCTTCTTCTTGTACTTTTGTTCCACTCGCCTCTGATCTATAGTCCTTTTCAGATGACTTTTCTGAAACTTCTTGGTGGCTTTACTTGCTTTGCCCATGATCGTATCGTATCTGAACGTCGAAATTTTTTTCTGATTGTAATTTTTTTATTTTCGATCTACAAACCTCTCGTTCAGCCGTGTGGTTCTGCCCACGACAACAGGATCGAGAATGTTCATAAAATCTAGATCATACGAAATTGAGTTGAAATATGAAGACCTATTAAGAAGTGGATAAACTGTCAAGAGATTCGATTCCACTTGGTTTTACTTAGATTTGGTTGAAACTTTGATGTTTATCGTTGGAGTGTCAAGGTACATATAGCTGAAGTAGCATGAACCGTTTTGTCAAAAGTAATGGTTTTTATGATACAGTAAGAAGCTATATGAGAACAGGTTTTTTGCAGCTCCGAAATATGAAGAATTTGAGTGAATGTCTGTTCAATCGTGTAGAAACGCACCCCCGTAAGTGGCCGTTCAGCTATGTTGTTCGCCGTGAGCTGTTCGTGATAGCCAAAGTTCATACTAACCGTTGAGCTGCGTATTCAAAAATCATTAGCCTCTAGTTATCGGTTAATTGATTCTGTGCTGATTCAAACTTGTTTACAGTTAGTTTCTCTCACTAAAGCCAACAATAATCTGGGATCAGCTTAGCTGGGTACATAACCTCATCTGTTTACTCAAGCCTACATAGCACCTGACTCCTCGGCATGACGGCACCGTACCCCTTAACAAGGTCGGACTAGATACTGACATGTAATTTTAATGCCTTCATCAGCTTTAAGTCCTCATAAACTTCTTATAACTGCCATTTCTTTACATCGGTCTTAAAAATGCACCTGTTTCATTGGCCCAGGTCATCCCGTTAAAGCCAGCCGCATGTCACTTAGAACCCCAAAAGAAGTCAAGTGTATAAATTAAGGAACAAGACAAGACACCACCAGCACTACGCCTGAGTGAACTCATCGCAACACTACGTCTCTCAACAGCGTCATCAAGAGAATAATCGAAGCACCTCTTGGGTCGCTGCTGGATTCATTTGAGCCTCCTCTCTTTTCCCTCTCTTCCTCCCCACCTCTCTGGCCTCTACTATCTTGGATCCCTGATGTCAGACGACTTCCCACTAGGCGTCCCATTGTCTCCAGAGCTAGCAGCTTCTAATGGCTCCCCTACGCCGGTGAAAATTCAAAGGCAAACGTCACCGTTACCTCCAGTGAACAAATCAGATGCTCTTTCAATATCTAAACGAAGGAAACTCGAGTTTTCCCCTTCAAATCCTACAGTTGACTCTCACAATACCCCTCGATCAGTATCGACCCCTGTCAGTATAACACCTGCTAAACAACGGAATGCATCCACTCTACCTAAATCACTAGGAAGGAGAACCCCATCGTTGCAGGATCGACCTATTCCTGTGTTATCTCCTCCCCGGGTATCAATCGGAACTCCAAAAAATGATTTTGTCAAACAGCAGCAAAAGCCTATAAACGAAGAAAGTCATGGCCATAGCCCTGAGAAATCTCTGGTTAATGTGATTTCTATGACATCTAAATCTGCTGGATCTCCAAGAGCTCGTGCAGTCACGTCACCTTTGATTTTAGAGCCTTCAAAAATGAAAGAACGACAGATTGAAGAACATATTTTGAACAAAGAAATCAGCACGTGGAAACGCATGATAGAGGTTGCTGATAGAGCTCAGAAGTACCAAGATACAGGAGAGACTGAAGTGGTCAAAGCCCGTACTGACAAATGGCGTGAAGCTGCTCAGGAAGCTGCGAACATGCTGTATGACCAACTGTCAAGTCGTATAAGCGACTTTGGCGGGGTCGAAGCGTTCAAACGTCAAGTCAAAGAAGAAAAATTTGCATTGGAAAAGGCTGGATTATCTTTTGTGGATGGAGATAATGTAGACCGACGGCAGCAGGAACAGAGTCTCGGTGGAGACGATGATGAGCATGATCATGATGAAGAAGACGATTGGAGATACTGCATGAAATATTTACTCAAGCAAGTCAATGTGGACTTCGGACTAGTTTTCCCAGAATAATCGTTGAGTACGTTTTCAACCTAGGGTTAGATAGCATAAGGGTTAGATATTTAACAGGAAAATCATTTGATGTTTTATTTACATTACGTATCGAACTGAATGCAATAGCTCGACAACAGCACTGCTTCACCGAGTGAAGCCATATATTCCTTGTAAAGTATCCTGAGGAATTGGATGCTCTTTGGCAGATGTTAAAGAAACTGCAGCAGATCGAACTTCGACACGAGCACCAGATACTCCAGCCTGTTTGATGAAAAATCGGTGAGGGACAGCAAACTTGGCCTTGTCGCCATTGTTCTTCATCCTATCAGGAGCAGTAGTAGAGGAAGCAAAACCACCAATAGCAGCAATCTGGTCAACTCTATTGGCGTTATTGCCGTCTACAACTCGTCCTCGAACCTCCTTTCTGGACTTGAATCCGTCCGGAGTATTGAAAAGAGAACCAGGAAGAGAATAATTTAAACCTATGGCAGTCTGCTTCTGATGTCTCATAGCATGCAAAGTTTTAGGCAAACCCATGAATTCTTGTGCGTCAACGCCAATTCGTCGATCTAGTTGAGATACTCGAGATCTTTGATCTTGACTGTCGGCTCTCTGGCCATCCAAACGCAACCGCCAAAATTCCTTGCTTCTGGATTCGGCATCCTTGTAGAGCATTTTGAGCTCGTATACATTTTTATCTCCGATCGGCTTTTGTCGACTGGAATCAGCCTGGAAGAAGTTGTCGCTGTCGATTCCTTGAGGAAGTCTCAAAGCAACACCAAATTCTCGAAATCTATCCAATCTTCTGACATCTCCTGATGCTGGTTCATACTGAGCCAATCCCTCAACGGAATCAAGTGCCTGAACGTGGATATTCACTGACTTCTGCTTTGGAGGAATTGGAGCTTTCAGACCCCAATTTCGACGGTGGAAAGAGGAAGCCGTTGTCTTAACAGCTTGATTCTTAGGAAACTCTTGATATTGAGTAAAGTATCCAGAGCTTTTAGGCTTGGCCAAGGACATCAGCCTTGAGCTTCGTAGTAGATTCTCAAAGCTCATTTTCGTGGTGATGTTGAGACGACAGATTTTTCATTATGTTCATTGGGTATTCTCAGAAGTACAACCACACTGTGCTTGAAGGCAATTCTTGCATGAGGTGAAAAGCATTTTGCGATTATGTGAAATGATTCTTTTTATTTTTTGAGCTTAAATAACATTGAAGACTCCGATTACCAATTACTAATTTTTGGTTTTGTAGGCTTGAGAATGTGCTCACTGTTGTAGTTGATTCTAATAGTTAGACCTGACTTCGCTTCTATTCCTGACAGCGACCAAATTCGGTACGAAGCAAAAAATCAGATAAACTATTGGAATTCTCCTACTTACTAGCTGAATTAATTTCGAAACTCATGTATTGTTTTGCAGCTCCTGGCACACTTTCATATCAAAAAAATCTGGGGGTGAATGGTCGTGGTTAGAGGCTCTTTCAAAAGACTGTTTCCTTGCTGATTTATTATATAATGCAAAAGCATTGATTTTGTAGATGAAATTTCTTCTTCATAATCATCAAAATGTCGGATCATTCGAATCTAGGTCACTTCCTTCTGCCTGCTTAGCTCTCCAGATTCTCGGCAGTATCCATCATATCTCAATAATCTAGCAAAAAATAAAAGGTTTTATATTGTACAACTACCCAGCGATTTAAACACGATGTAATTAAGCCGTGAACTATTTTTATAGAATATTCCTCATCTGTATGGGCCGCTTTGACAAATGACCTTTGACGTAAAATCACTTCTCGGTCTTAGCTGATTCTGTTTATGTTGAGTCAATTCGCTCAAGGCTGATTTCATATTCAATACGAAATAAAATGTGATAAATACAATCGACCGTTCTACTACTACTGCTGCTGCTTAATCAATCGTACCGTTCTAAATTTGAGCTAGAAAACTGGCGACAAATTAGTATGTCGTTCATGAAAATCAAATTGTCTTACAATTATGAATTTTGCATCAGCCTGATAGTATTTTCTCCAAAGGCCTTTTATATTTTTCATGGATTTTAGTTTATCAAATTTGATTTGCTGGTAAACATATATTAACATCTATGTACAACCTAGATATCATTAATGTGTGTTATTTGAAAGTTTCCAGTGAGGTAGGAGGGACTTTCTCCAAGAATGCTTCGCTTGGCCCGGTGGTGCACGAAGACAGCTCTCTAGGATCTTATCTTAGAAATCTTTATTCATAGCCTATGCACTATCGAGAAGACTTATATAGGTTTATGTTTCGTTGGATCTTTCGACAAATGCAGCTCTCTAACTACTACTACTACTAAATCGTTTATTAACGTCTATGCACTACCTAAATATTGCTATGTGCTATGCAGCTCTCTGAGAGTTGAATTGTCGGCACCATACATCGAAAATCTATCACATGCCATTTTTCCAAGCCCATCTCTATTCAAAATCTATATACTGAAAGAGAACTATAAATACCTATGTAGATTTGAAAGTTGTTGAAGACTGAATGACTGATACATCTTCCACATCTTGATTGAATTAAACTGCCTAATACGAGTAATTTGGCATGTTTCAACATGTTGATCACGTGAACTAAAATCGAATTTTTCCCTTGAAATAATTACAGCCTATAAATTAGGACTCCAAATTTTACTTTCAGCTACGGCCATATCTAGATGAAAATAAGACTTCCCGTCCGATCAGTCCTATTCAAGCATCTAAGAGCCTTACTAAGTACTATAGTGGGTGACCATATGGGAACTGAAGGTGCTGTAGTTTTTTTTGCTTTTTCAATTTTTTTGTAATATTACAATCGTGAAGGAATGTAATTGATTTTCTCTCAAGTATAATCAGATTAAATTTGCTTACTACACATTATAATCTACTGACCGATCTGGTGTAGAAATCTAAAGAAGAGAAGCAAGCTTTCCGCTAGACTCCAAGGACTGGAGGTCGCTATTTCCACCAATGTGCTTTCCATCAATGTAAACATTAGGCACGGTCGACTGTCCGCTGATCTCCTTCAAATATTCCTGGATTTCAGAACCATCCTCGAGATTGTCCAATTCCTCAATATGAGCTTTAGCACCCTTCTTTTGAAGAAGCTGCTTGGTTGCATTGCAGTAAGGGCAGTATGATTTAGAGGCTACAAAAATGTGATCATCCTTGATCCATTTGTCGACTTTAGCTTTAACTTCTGCAGAAACCATTATGTTGCGGGGTGTGAATAACTTAGCAATATATGAAAACATCAAAGCAAGGTGTAGCCTTTTATACTGCTATGGAAAAGCATTGCTTAGCAATCGAGCTGCCTTATCACGTGACGCAGAACCATTTGCTTTTCGTCATAATTACACAACTCATAGATTATACGAACGGAAAATAAGGATATTGACAGACAAATAAATTGAATTGCTCACTCTAAGAGCACAGTTATTTGGCAGATTTCATGAATTTAGACAACTGGGCCTAACTTCGGGGCATTGCTACCAAGATTTGATGTTATCTAATACTCAGATAATGGAAGCATAGAAGAGTCCCGAACCCATACAGCATTCCTGTCCTCTTTTTACTTATGACACTGGTCATACCTCAATTATGCAGAATTCTTGCAATATTTTACGACAATTAACTATTTGGTCTTAACAAAAATCTGGCGATCTTAAAAGAGGATCTGAAGTCAGAAAGAGAATTCATTCTAAACCTATTACTGAACATATACAAGAAGAGGTAATCTCTAGTGGTAAATGTATCTCTACAACTATTAAACCGCTTATTTCTTGGCACCAGTAGTAGGCAATCCAACGTAAGCCTTGAAAGAGTCGTAGAGCAACCACTGCAAACCAGTCAAAGTACCAATCATGACAATTCGGACAGGGAGACCGTTCCACAATCCGGCGAAACCAATCTTGCCGTAGATTCGAGAGACAGCAGCACCGGTGGATTCACCAGGCAACTTCTCGGCATTGATCTTGGAAACCATAACATCAGCAGGGTGAGAGACGATAGCACAGAAGACACCAGCAATGTAACCACCCAAGAAAGAGACACCAGTCTGAGCAGCAAGAGAATATTCTTCCTTAGTCTTGGGCAAGTAAGAGTAGATAGCCAAAACAGTGTTCTCGAAAGTAGCAAACTTAACCATGGTGTAAGGAATCTGTCGGAACCACAAAGGAGTAAGACCCTTGTACAAAGAGCCAAAGCCTTCAGCAGCAATGGACTTCTTGAGACCATCAAAGACAGAGCTGGCGTAAGGAGGAATGGTGGTCTGGGTCTTGACCTTAACGGCTTCCCAAGGACACAACAAGATGTCAGCGAAGAATTCAGCAGAGGCGGAACCAGCCAAGTAGACAGCAGTCTTGTACTTGGCAGCAGCCTCTTCACCAATGAGGTCACTGTACTTCTTCTTGAAGACTTCGTAAAGACCGTACTTACCGGCACCCTGGAAGGAGTAACCGATAAGGGTGGCACCGAAACCAGTGAAGATACCTCCGAATCCCTCACTCTTGATGATAGACTTCCATGCCTGAACGTTAGAAGTGTAAAGAGAGGAGTTTACCTGTCGTCGGCACTTGACCAAATCAAGAGGAGTAACGGCAGCGTGGGTAGGACCACAGGCTATAGATAGTTAGTAAACAACATTGTGAAAAATACTCTAGTTAAATGCATGAGTCTGATTTTCCTCAGGGTTGTTGTCTTCAGCCAGACAAGCTCCTGGAATGCGATATTTAAAAATGTGTGATTTGCTGAGCCTGATTAAACCAGCCTTACATTTCGAAGAACGCACCCATTGACAAACCAGCCGCACCAAAATTCCATATATCACTTCAATTATTGAATTTGATTGGCCAATGGAAATTGACACCAAACAATAATTAAAATCAGATCCGGCAACTACCGACTAGCAAAAATGACGAGAATTTGCGGAACAATTGGACCAGTACAAAAGCACAAGTAAATACAACTGAGTGCAAAAAATATCGACCAAACAGCCTCTGAGCTGTTCAAAAAAAAACCCCGCCGAAGTAATTGATTACACCCGATTTTGATAGCCGTTGTTCCAACAGCCGCCTTTATTAACGGCAACAAATGGAAAACAAGTTTTAAGCAGAGGTCAACTGTAAAACGACAACAACAATGGAAACCCCAGTTGCATAGAACTAAATAGAAAATTAAGACAACTTACCAAAAATACCACCAATGGTACAGTACTTGTAGTACTCCAAAGAGAACAATTCAACCTGGTGGTTGGGCTTGACAACCTTGGCGAGCTCGGCCTCAGCTTCTTCAGCCAAATGCTTGGCCTTGTCTTCAACAGAAGACTGGATCCAGTAAGAGGAGGACTTAGCGTGAACGCTGTTGGGGTCAAAAGAAGCCTTGAGAGCAGAAGCAGTAGGGAAGAAAACCATTGTGTTTGTTGATTTTTCCGCAGAAATACCTTAAACTGATATCTAGTTGTTGGTAGCAAGAAAAGTTGGGATGCCAAATCAAATTTATAGAAATGCCTTTGGTTTGCTGGGTAGGGTAGAAAGGGGTAGGAAATTCAATGTAACTCACCAAATTCGACTTTGGAAACTGAAATAATAGACATAAGAAATTCAAATATCATTAGATTAATATAGGCTTCTATAATCCGACTTGGAATCTCAAATTGTAACTGCTTTTCTTATTGTAATTGTACATGGCCGTTCCATGCCGTTCTCAAACACGAAATGCTCTTATAACCGTCCTTGAAGTTCGGATTTAGACGGAACACTAACGCCCTACCAATCAGGTATATGCAGGCATGAGCGGTCGTCGTTGAAAGCAATTTACATAAGATCCTCCGTGTCGACTTCGAGGTCTTCAACATCACTGTCTTCGTTGACCATTTTAACATTGAGAATTGTCTTCTTAATCAATGCTTCTAGGCACGCGATTGGCAGCCCCATCACATTGTAGTAATCCCCGTTGATGGATTTAACAAAATGCTCTCCGGCATATCCCTGTATTTTATATCCGCCGGCTGCGTCTTTGCCCTCTCCAGATTCCACGTATTTGATAATTTCGTCGTCGCTGATTTTCCGGTCAAAGACAACAGTGGTGTCCTCTAGAGTGGTGTTCATAGAATAGCCTGGATACACTGGTTTCTCAAACGGAACAATTACTGTCAAACCAGTGATAACCTTATGGGGGAAAGGCGAGTCCCTCAAAGCTTTAAGCATCTCGATATGGTGCCCCACACTCCGTGGTTTTTCCAAAATAGTTTCGCCGACAATGACTACAGTGTCGGCAGCAATCACAATAGATGGGGGTTCATCCGAGTCCAGCTCAGACTTGTATACATCGATAGCTTTGTGAGTAGATGTTTCAACAGCATACTGAAAGGAATTAGTTGGCAAAATTCCCAAAGATGAAGAGGCCGAGAGTGACAACAGTCGCAATTTTGTAATGTAAATTTACTTACTTCCATAGGTGTAATCTTGAATTTGTCGAGATTTTCCGGGAATTTCGATGGCTGAATAGATGGCTTCAGTCCAAACTTCTTCTCCAGGATTTCTTTCCGTCTCGGACTCTGAGAAGCAAGCACTATACGTCCTTTATCGAGTTCTCGAATTACCCAGTCATCAAGTACAACTGGGCTTTCATCAGGTCGAAACTTCGATTGAAAGTTGCTCATACTGATGATAAATCACAGGTGGTCAAGAGCACCAGCCTATACAGCCTCAACCCAAGGGTAGCTGCAAACGGCTGACCTCAACAGCCATCTCTGGTGTAATATTAGAAGATAAGAAACATTCAAATTGAACAAACATATTGGAATTCAAATTTCACTTATAAGAAGTTATATATATGTCAAAAAGAATGTAATTTACAAACCATCCCGCTCTTCAATAAATCTTAAATACATTCCCTTAGTCCAGATTCGACACCGTTTACCATAGTAGATCATAGGAACGGTAGTCATAACAAAAACAAAACATAAA
Source organism: Zygoascus meyerae (assembly GCA_030561445.1). NCBI lineage: Eukaryota > Fungi > Ascomycota > Dipodascomycetes > Dipodascales > Trichomonascaceae > Zygoascus > Zygoascus meyerae. The sequence continues at coordinate 19,579 of JAKTXC010000024.1, forward strand.
ACACCAATTGAAATATAAGTATTCAAAGAACCAATAGCGTAAAGCCAGTCTTCAGTGACAAAAGAGAAAATCATCCCTATAGTATTGTTGATGACTGACACTCCAACCATGCCCTCCAATACCATACCTGGATAAGCATCACACAAATAAGACAAAGAAATGTCACCAGCACAACCCCATCCAAATCCAATCAAGGCCAATCCGACGTATGGACCGGGCCAATTCCATCCATATTGAGTGCCTGCGCCAAATATAATAAGACCCAGAGGGTTAATAATAGCGACGGGCAACATAAGCCATAATCGAGATTCAGCCTCCATGACATTGTTGTTTCGCTTGGCCATCCATCTAACAAACCAATCAGATAGCAAACCTGCATACAAGCAGCCGATGACTGCACCAATCAGACTAGGAACATTCATAAGACCAGTAGCCACGTCGCCGTAATTGAAGGGATCCTCGGTCCAGAGATCTTCCTCAGTATCAATGTAGAAGGAAAGCCAGGCATCTTGGGCACCCCATTGGAGACCAGAATAAAGAACCGGTGGAAAAAGGAACACTCGCACAGTGAGTAGAAATCGCTTGAGAAATTGCTTGAAGCCAGTGCCTTTGATATTATCAGCCAAAGTGATGAGAGCGATTCGTTGCCAATATGACTTTGGGCGATCCTGTCGCACTGTGACATCAATGGCCCTTTCGGGGTCCCCAGCAGCAAGATCCTCTGATTTTCTGCTAACAATTCCACTGCTAGAATTTGTTCTACTGTCAGTTCCAGTATTTTCTGATCTATTTACATTCACATTGGCTTCCTGCTCTTTACTGTCAATGTTCCCGCTGGAAATAGGCACCGCATGCTGATCAAGATAAACGGTGTTATAAAGATTGCGATCAAACATTGTCTCTTCAAGACCGAAGTATGTGACGACCAAAAAAAAGCCAGAAGTTATGACACCAAGCCAACCGATCCAGTTGGCACCTAATCGATCTGCAGCATAACCACCAATCAAGGGACCCAAAAAGGTACCAATAGATGTGGCCAAAATATACCAAGCCATGGCACTTCCAATATCATGCTGGAAATAAATATCTGTTAACGAAAGCTGTACTTGGGCTTCAGCAACCGACTCACTAGCTCCAACGAACAGCTGTGACCAGATAGCACTCTCAGTAGTAGTGGTGAGAGCAAACCAAACATTTCCAAGAAGGCCAATCAAAAGACATACGAGGTATCCGATTCGTCGGCCGTACAAGAAAGAAGCAGGAGACATAATCCAGGTGAAATATCCAATACCGATGAAAAGAACACCAGTAGCGGTGTCGAAGGCACCCCAAGTGATGCCATACTCTTCGTTATAGCCATCCTGAGCACTTCCAGCGTTATTGGTGATAGCAGCAGTCAGTCCAGTAATGGAACAGACAAGTATCATGTGCCATAATTTTCGATATTTACCCCAGTTGAGCGGATCATTTGGACTCTGAGTGGGCATCGGAATCAAATCCTGCTCAGATCCCGGTGAAATGGTTTCGGTGCCGGGAATATAGTCATCTCGCCAAGCCTCCAGCCCAGTGGCCGTAGGCAGTATGTTAGGCTCAACCACTTGCTCGGTTGTCATAACCTATAGATAATCAGGGGGAGAGAGAAAAATCAAGAACCCGCCTTGCTGTAAAATATTTGGCGTGCAGCACCAAGACTTTTTCTATTCCTTTTGGAGTAGCAGCAACAAGAAATGTGGCTGCGCACCATTCACGGTGGTCCGATAAGAAATTTACAAAAACACTCACGAGGCTGCCTAAAACAAGCGATGAGACTCGGGAGCAATAAGGTCAACGAGCAGCACAGATAAGAATAGATGGATAGAAGAGAAAACAAATTCAAGAGCTTGATATTATTTTCCTTTTTTTCAAAGAAATACACTACAGGCAATTTCCGAGACTTTCAAGTGCAGTTTTTCACTGATTCTTATACGGGGTAACCCGTATTGTAGCCTAGCCAATATATATATATATATATATATTAGACATCTTTACTGACGTTTCAATGATTGATAAGAAATCAGCAATTTTACCGCCCTCGACTATCAAAAATCTTAAAGATCTCATAGACTGTCTCACTTTCCTAAAACCAAACTGGTCCAGGCTCGCCCGCGATCTGCGCTAGCGCTAAAAGCGTCAATATCGGTTTTACCAAAATCCGAAGCAACTCCGTTATTTCGTCAGTAAATGCCACGATCTGGCTGTGATCTATAGGTAGTGGAGGTCCATCAGAATTATAACTCCTATAGGCTGCTTTAGACCTAACATCTTTGCGAAACAGGGCTTCATGCATTAAGTGCGGCTAATAAGACCGTCGGGAGGCCCCCAGATATGATATCTCGATCAGAGTACAAAGTAGAATTCAACTGTCTGCAAATGTAATTTCACCTAAATTATATGTTCCAGCGGAATCTGCCCTTTAGTTCTAAGCTTTTAACGAATTTCTTGGCTGAAAATGTTGCCTCTTATCTACCCCTCTCTATTTACTATACATTATCGGCTATCAAAACTACCTATCAATTGATGGCTCGTTTCCTGATCGAGGTTGATCTAGACCTCTATTCCCCCCCCTGGGCGGTTAAACAGCCGGATCCACCAGCCTAATTTAGCAAGAAGAGACAGCCGCGGCTCTCTACTACGTCACATGGCCAATCGATAAGCCGGTGCTGCAAGCGAAAATTTGAGATATTTAAGTCCCAGCAGCCCCCACACAAGGTTGTCTTCTTGCCACAACCCAAATTCGCCCAATATTTCGTCCGAAACTGTTTTCTCCAATAACAATATTCAAGTCGCCGTGAATGCTAGCTCTAGTACTGCCGGTGCCGCAGGTCATTCCCTGACGTCGGAAATCGACTCAGGTGATGACTCTGACTCTAGTAGTAGTAGTAGTTGTAGCTATGGTGAAAGTCTTTTTGACAAGCGTGACTCTAAAGATGAGCTAGGTTCCTCCTTTGGAGAACTCTCTTTAGACGATGGTCCTCGACCCCATCTTTTGGCAAAGCCTTCCCAGAAGGTTATTGTTATCGGTGCAGGTATCTCTGGTTTGCGTGCTGCTTCCGTGTTGAAGCGACATAACGTGGACGTTGTTGTTCTTGAAGCACGTCCCGATCGAATTGGAGGTCGAATGTTGACCCGTCACGAACCAGGCAAGATTCCACGCGAAATCGGTAAGTTCTTCAATTTTTTGATTGTGAATGTTTTAGTTGCTGGGTTACACTTATATTGAACGTGTCCCAACGATGATGCATCAAGATGTTCTTGGAATATGCATTGCCTACGTATCCATATCTGCGCGTGTCTTGAGGCACACCCGATGAGAGGAGCTCATTGTTTATGGTTATGGATACGTAACTGTGTATATTTTTTGGACATCTCTGATGCATGTCGGCGGAACAGAGATGATGTATCTGTGCGGGCTGCTGTTATTAATTGGAAATAATTACTTGTCTTCAGTTATGAAGGAAGTATTAAAATGCAGGGTGTATATACAAGATGTTGATATAATTCGGCATCAAGGAAGTCATTAGGGAAACCCGAAGTACCACTACTTCTACTTTGTTTGGCTCTTGTAAATCTGTTTACGGAGCTTGGCATGGTTTTGTGTTGCTCTCCAACCTTTTAATCACTATCCGCATGATTGCATGCTTGGATTTTTCTATATAAACTGTCTCTCCGTCATGTCTTTCTTTGTTCTCTTCTAGCACATCACCTTTTTTGGTAAGATATTTCTAACCAATCTCTAGGTGCCGCCTGGATGCACGAAACTGCAAATAATCCTCTGGTGCCTATGGTGAAGAAACTGAACTTGGAATACTATTATGATGATGGTGCCCCCTTGTATCATACACCATACGGCCGAGGAAATTCTCAATTTAAGGCCAAGAAAGTGGCTGATGAATTCGTAGATTATTGTGAATGGTACTATGAGACCAACCCTGACGCTCCTGATAGACCTGCTCAGGAATTCTTGAAGGAATATGTTGATAGACATCCATTGCTGTCGAAAGATGAACGCGTCTGGGCCTCTTGCGCTCTGCGAGAAATCGAGAACATGACCGGTATGGATAGCGATTATATTTCAGCTAAATGGTTGCCTGAATCTTACTACCCTATCGAGCGAAATCTTTATATTACAGGAGGTTACGATAAGATTCCCAATTATGTTGCTAAACCCTTGTTGCGAGATGGACAGATTTTGCTTGGTCAAGAAGTCCAAACTATTGATCGCACTGTAGACAATCATGTTGTGATCACCACCATGAAGAACGGTGAGCAGCAAACATTTGAAGGTGACGCTGTCATTGTTACTGTTCCTCTTGGTTGCTTGAAACAAGACATGATCAACTTTAACCCTCCTTTGGGACCCGACTACAAGATGGCTTTTGACAAGAACAGTTATGCTGCTCTTGGTAAGATTTTCTTTGAGTTTGATGAGGTTTTTTGGCCCAAAGAGTCTGATCAGATTGTGTTTTATCCAACCCCTCCTGAGAAAAACCCTGATCCTGATTCGGTCATGTCTTATTGCTACATTTTGAACAATCTGTTTTGTGTCGCTGGTGTTAAGGAATTGTGTATTCAAACCACTGATCCTTTGACCAGACGGCTCGAATTGATGTCGAAAAAGGAGCTCTTTGATTTTTTCAAGCCGCTTTTTGAGAGTATCAGAACCGAGCCTTACAAGGATCTTCCAGAATTGAAGTCTCTGGAAATGACACAGTGGACTTTAGACAAGTACGCTGGTAATGGTACTTATACTTCTTGGAACACTGGTGATGACCCATTTATCTTGCAGGATGTTTTGAAGAAGCACAGGGGCGATAACCTTCAATTTGCTGGTGAACACACTGTTTACAATGGCAATGGCTGTGTCCATGGTGCTTTCACTTCTGGTGAAATGGCTGCTAAGAACTTGTTGGAGCGATTCCAAATCGACTTTGATGGTGATGATAGCTGTTTGTCCTCCCCCGAGTAATTGCTTAAAGTATGTAGCCAGTTTTCTTTAGTTGAATAATTGGAAATATATCAATTTTTGCTAGATTCTGCTGATGTTTTTTTCTGGAAATTCACCTATATTGCAAGCAACTTTCTAGGCTACGAATGATGATGAATAACCCCGGCTCAAACTTCCACCATCATCGCTTCCTATCACTTACCGAGTTTAGTATTGTGTTTCCGAAAATATAGATTTATTGCCATTTTATTTTCGTATGAAATCTGGTGATTTTTTGTTGTTCTTTGTAATTTTTGCTTCAAATAGCTCAAGGTCTGCTATGGACATGTTAAGTAAGAATCATATGATAAAATCAAAACTGACACAATAGGAAATAAAAAAACATGAAAAATTTACAAAGTTTTAAAAACCATAAAATCATATAAAAGAATATAAATACTACTTAGGGGGCATCTTGATCAACTGTCTGTTCGCTATCGTTGACAAATTCCAAGGCATCTTCCTTCTCTATACTAGCGATACTTGACATCTTGTTCTGATACAAAACGCCGTAAAACTGGTCTGCTTCCATTATGAGCTCTGGTCGAAACGTCGTACAAATGAACTGAGTGCTATGGTAATCAGAGAGTTCTCTGATCATTCTAGCGACATTTGTTCGATATTGGGTGTCGAGATTTGCATCAATTTCGTCAAATAAATAAAATGGAGCAGGATCACTCTGTTGAATCGCGAAAATCAGAGCTAAGGCGCACAATGTTTTCTGGCCACCAGACAACTGCTCAATCCTCAATTGCTCATCATCAGAGGTAAATGTAACTTTCATCGAGACGCCTACAAAGTCACCGGCTTTATCTGGTGAGCCTTCCTGAGAATCTGGCCTTTTCTGCATGACCAAGCTTCCAGAACCAGCTGGAACCAACTTTTTGAATATATCTGAAAAGTGCTTCGCCACTTGTTTGAACGAGCGCAAAATTGATTCCTCTTTTCGCAGATCAAGCTGACTCAACAAGTTCTCAATAGAGTCTCCAGCCTCCGCCAATTCTGCACGGCGATCTTCAAAGTCCGCACGTTGCCTCGTAAAAGACTCAAATTGTTCCACTGCCTTTTTATTGACATGCATGAACTTTTTGAGTTGATCTGCGACCTCGCGCAGTCTTACCAACAATTCCCTCGATCTCACGTCTTTATACCTATAATAGGCATCATCCGGGAGAATTCCCAGCTCACGGATTTTCTGATTCAGTTCATCTTTCCTAGCTGAAAGCAGCGATCTTCTTGCTACACCCAGTTCCACAGACTTTTGCTGCTCATGGATGACTTCTGACTGATTTTTCATCTTGTAGGTCAAACTAGATAGTAATGCAGTTTTGGTAGACAACGATTTCTGTGCGGTTTCCAACTCGGCCTCCAAGCCAGCATTCTCTGTTTCCAACTGTTTGATCTCAGCTTTCAATGTATCGATTCGTGCAGGAAGTTCAGTTAAATGATCATTAACGTCGTCTGCCTCAGAATGTTTGTCAAAACCTCTTGTTTCAAGCTGGTCTCGTTGCAAATACAATGACTCATTGAGTTCTGATTCAATAGAGCTTTTCTGATATTTGATGTTCAGTTTTCGACTGTTGAGGTTTTGCAGTTCTGCTCTTAGGGCTGGTAGCTGTCTAGTAATATGATCCAGCTGGTTTTCGTCTTCATCAGAGAGATCAGTAATAAATGGCTCATCCATATCTCTCCTCAATGGCTCGATTTGAGAGGAAAGGTTCCGGATTTTCTCATTGATTTCGTTTAATAAAGCTTGCTTGCTTTCGATCACCTCATTCATCCGAGCCTCTTCTTTCACTAGCTCAACAATGATCTCATCGCTCAACTCAGATGCCACGTCTGACAATTTCTGCTTTTGCTGTGTATATTTCTGTATCTGACTCAAAGCCATATTGATCTCCTGATCTTTAACTCTCACCTTAGCTTGTATCTCCAACTTCAAACCATTGGCACTTATATACTCGTCTCGAGCCGCTTTCATCATTCGCGCTGCATCAAGCCGAGATCTCTTATTATCGTGATATCCTCCTGTCAAAATACCCTTGCTATCGATTCGGTCACCCTGCAATGTAATACCATTGAGCTTATGAGAATGCGCATACGTTCTACAAGCTTCAAGGTTCATACAGACGAGAGCTTTTCCAAAAACATGATTAACAGCCGACTCATACATTTTATCGCACTTTATTTTGGAAATCAGGGGTAGAGCATCTTGAACGCCTTCAGGATACTTGTTTGTAGAATTCGAAAGCCGGTTAAGAGGTATAAATGTGGCACGACCACTAGTTTCCTTCGATAGAATATCCATAACAGTTGACGCAGTCTCGTCGGTATCAACAACGATGTGAAATAAGCTACTTCCAGCAGTAACTTCCAGGGCCAGCTTGTACATGTCATCAATCTCAATTAGATCGCATAATGGCCCATAAACACCCTTTAGTCCCATTTTATCAGCTATTTTCCTGACCGAAGATAAGCCCATACTAATTGCCCGTGGTACAGTCTCAGATATGGCTTTCTCAGCAGTAACAAGGGTTTCATTGATTCGATCTAAGGCGAAGTCAACTCTGCTTTCTTCACGCCATAATAGCTTTCTTTCATCAATGAGTTTTTCACGTAAGGAACGCGCGTCAACCAAATTCTTCGAGAAACTGCGATAACTCTCTGTTGCATCTTCCAGTTCTTTTCTTCTAGAGGACAAATCCTCTTGAACCTTACTGAGCTGAGTAGAGAGCTCATTGAGCTGTGTGGTGATATCAGAAGCTACCTTGTTTTCCTTGACAATTTGGTCCTCCAATTGGCTTATTTGAGAGCTGTACCAGGAATCTCGTTCAGATTTTGATTTGAAGCGAGTGGCTTGACTTTTTTTTAGTTGGAGCATGTGCTGCGATGTTTCCAAGTCAGCGACATGCTGGCGCACCTCTTCCTCCTGCTGATTCACTATTTCAAGCTCAGGGGCCAATCTCGCGAGCTCAGCCTCAGCCTCAGATATGCTAGAATTCAATTGAATGGTTTTGGTCTTTCTTAGCTCGGCAACTTCTTCAAGATGCCCATCTTGGCCGGAAAACTCGCCGTAACTAAGTTCAAGCTGCGCCAGTAGTGAAATTTTGTCATCTAGCGATTCTCTCAATGCAGTCTGATCAAATTGGATCATTTCCACTCTATTCTTTAGCTCTAGCATCTGTTTTTCACAGCCGACGACTTGCTCATCCAGCTTGTTCTGATTCGCCAATACGTCATCAGTAGTCTCGATGTCTTTCAGTTTCGCAGAATCCAGAAGATCAAGGTTATCATTAACTTCTTGGAGCTCGCGATCCAAAAGAGTGAAATCAATACACCGCTTCTCCCTATCCAGAGATTGGTATTCTTTCAATTCTTTAATTTCATCCTGAAGTTCAGCCAAACGTTCATCGATGGTTATCAAGGACTCGTCAATCCGTTCTTTCTTCTGCTTGGTATCATTGATAAGTTTGAGTGATTCATCGCGCCTATTCTCATAGACCTGAGCTCCAGCAACTTCCTTCAATACCTGCAAACGGTCCTCGTCCTTAGAATTGGTGAGAGCAGTTATGCGCCCCTGAGGAACAATATAATATGGATTTGATCGCGAGAATCCAGCCGATTCCAAAAGGCTCATGGTCTCAGCCTTAGTACTGGTCTTGCCATCAACCGAGTACTCGTCCTTTGTGAGACCAATAGTTCTCCTAATGGTAGTCTCCAGATTGCTGGTAGGAATTCGCAAGTCGGAATTGTCGAAAATAATTTCAACATATGCAGAAATAGTAGGGGATCCCGAGCCTTGATGGAGTAGAGCCTGTCTATCCTCCGAAGATAAGTGTGTATAAGCATCAGACAAAACAAAACGTATGGCAGCAAAGAAATTGGATTTGCCCGATCCGTTTCGCCCAACTGGTCAGTTAGTATCGCGATATTAGTATAACTGAGAGCAATACTTATGACACTTACCAATGACATTGGTTCCACGACTGAATGGCGCGGATACCGTTTGATCCTTATAGGATTTGAAACCCTGAATGATGATCTAATTCAGTTAGAACCATGTGGTATACCAATATCTCGATTTAATGTATTCATGTATATATATACCTGTTTGACGAACATTGTTCAGTGAGCCTCGTGAACGACGCGTGATAGCTTCGCGTTGCTAATTAATGTCGGAGGACCATGGCATTACCGTGCTGCTCAAAGAAATTTGGACGGGGTTGCCATGACAACAAGGGCTAACCATCTCTTCTAGTCGTCCCTCAAGATTCCTCAAAGGATTAGATTGCCCTAAGAACAACGTATGGAATGGAGCGCGAAAAGACCAGAAGAACCGGTACAAAAAATTGAAAAATACCAATTAAAAATACAGACAAAATTAAAGGCCATTTAATCGGGAAGCTGCACTAATCTGCCTTTTTGTAACAAAGCAATCAGGCCATCCAACAATCCTTTCTCAATTGGCCCCACCTTCCTTCTCTATTAACCAAACCCCCCCCCGGTTGGGTCCCCTACCAGCTACACTCAACAACAGCCCCCCATCGAACCCCTCCTAAATATCAGACCCCCCCCTCTCGAAGAATATTCCCAGCGATATTTAAGTGTGAGGTGACGAAAAATATATCTAGAGGTCAACAACTCGGCAACCAGACGAATATCAACACCTGTACGAGTGCCTTGAATTGAGCGTTTCCCACAATACACAATGTCTGCTAAATCTATTCATGAGGCCGATGGCAAAGCTTTGCTCGCCTACTTTCTTCCAAAGAGCCCGGTTTTCTCCGAGAATGAGCCGGTAACGGGCTTTCAGTCATCAACCCCTAAGCTTGCTTCTATGAGCTTCCCATCAGTCGAATCCATTGAGAAAGTCTTCGAGGAAACTGAACAGGCTTATCCTTGGCTTTTGGCTCCCGGAACCAAGTTCGTTGCTAAGCCCGATCAATTGATCAAGCGACGTGGAAAGTCGGGGTTGTTGGCGCTGAACAAGACCTGGTCCGAAGCAAAGGCTTGGATTGCTGAACGGGCTGCCCGAGATATCACTGTTGAAGGCATTGATGGTGTTTTGCGAACTTTCCTCGTAGAGCCTTTTGTTCCCCATGACCAGAAACATGAATATTATATTAACATCAACTCCACTCGTGAAGGCGACTGGATCCTCTTTTATCATGAGGGTGGTGTCGATGTTGGTGATGTCGATTCTAAAGCTTCAAAGATTTTGATCCCCGTTGATCTGAAGAACAAGTACCCTTCCAATGAGAAGATCATTTCTACTCTTTTCTCTGAGTGCCCGAAGGATCAACACCAGACTTTGGTTGACTTTGTTAACCGATTGTATGCTGTTTATGTCGATCTCCAGTTCACATACTTGGAAATCAACCCCTTGGTTGTTATCCCCACTGAAAATGGCGTTGAGGTTCACTACTTGGATTTGGCTGGTAAGCTTGATCAGACCGCTGAATTTGAATGCGGTGCTAAGTGGGCCACTGCTCGATCTCCTGCTGCCCTCGGCAAAAACATCTCTGCTTCTGAGGCTGCTAGTACCAAGGTCAACATTGATGCTGGCCCCGCTATGGTATTCCCTGCTCCTTTTGGTCGGGAACTCACTACCGAAGAGGCCTATATTGCTGAGCTTGATTCTAAGACTGGTGCTTCTCTCAAGCTCACTGTTCTCAATCCCAATGGTCGAATTTGGACCTTGGTTGCTGGCGGTGGTGCTTCAGTTGTCTATGCAGATGCCATTGCTTCTGCTGGTTATGCTAATGAGCTTGCCAACTACGGTGAATACTCTGGTGCCCCCAGTGAGACCCAGACTTATGAGTATGCTAAGACTGTGTTGGATTTGATGACCAGAGGTGAGCCTGTTCCAGAAGGAAAGGTTCTCTTCATCGGCGGTGGTATTGCCAATTTCACCCAAGTCGGCTCCACCTTCAAGGGAATCATTCGAGCTTTCCGAGACTACAAGAATGCTCTTCACAACCACAAGGTCCGATTATATATTAGACGAGGTGGTCCCAACTGGCAAGAAGGTTTGCGACTCATCAAGAATGCCGGTGAGGAATTGGACTTGCCTATGGAGATTTTCGGCCCTGACATGCATGTTTCCGGTATTGTTCCTCTTGCTTTGCTCGGCAAGCGACCTAAGGGTGTTGTGCCTTTTGGTGCCGCCTCCAGTACCACCCCATCTACACCATTGAACATCTAAGAACCGAGGGCTCTGCTAACTCCTCATTCTGGGTGATCATGGTCCAGAGCTGAGTTCAACATGTGCATGATTATCGTTAATGGAACAAGAAATCTTAATATTGACATAGGAAATAGAAGATATAAACCATGGCTGATCTCAATAGTTGTGCAAATACTAGCCAACGTGTCGTAAAGCAAAGGGTAAGATCTTTTAGCATTGAAATCAAAGTTTAACAGATATGAAATAAGATTTTAAAATTGAAAATTAATAGAGAAAAGGGGAGATCGAGAATCCAACTTCATTATTTCTATTCTACTCGTGGCTTTGATGGGAGTGCTATAACTAGCGACATTTGCAGACAGGCCGATAAGCCGACAAGCTGTGATCTCACCGTCCGAGATAGTAACTAGTTTCTGCTATTTTGGTTATCAAATCATATTTAGAAGACTAAATGTAATTTTCCCCAACCAAGAGAATTACTTAAAAGTGATGATCGGATCTTATGTCTAAGGCGGTCCGAGCTTATGGATAGCGGGCAGTTTGGTCACTAATTGGGCTGGAAATTCGAAAAGTCAGTTCGGCACAACCTTGAATTCAAAAATCTATAGAAAGATCTTCGCAAAGAACGCAAACTAAATCAGAGAAATGACTTCTTTCTCTCTATTCGAATTTCCACAAAGTCCTTTCATATTTGCCTTGGCCTCCACGGGTCCCCCCCGGGCATGTGCTCCCACTGTTAAATTTCCAACATGACAAGCACCGAAAATTCAAAGCAGAGATGTTCCGAGTCCGCCCCATTGATTTACGCACCCACAACGACTCAATATATAAAAACTACCACTTATCCCTCAAATAATCTTTCAATAAACCAACACCTTTCTTGCTCTCGTAATCTGTTGCTACTGCACATAATCAGGCAACCTGCACAGTTCCAGTCGAGCGGCATTGAAAGCACATTTTCCATCTATTGATTGTCCGATATTATAAGCAGCCGACCACTAGAAGCAAATCCGATTTTTTTATCTATTTGCTTTCTGGTCGAGCTCGGTTTGCTTAGGGAGGCATTTTCTTTCTGGGCACTCACTTTTGTTCTGGTTTTTTTCTGCACTGACAATTATTCGAAAGACCCTGCCACAAATCGCACGCAACTTTGCATTTTAAAAACCAAAACCAATCAACCACAACACTTGGATTTTGAACAAGAAAAAAGTGTCTCAAAAACAGCCATCCACCAGCTCTGTAATCTATTTCGACGCTGTTTTCAATGGTACAAGCTGATCCCCAAGCTGAACCGCGTGCTGCCAGAGCTTCTGCCAAGACTCGTGCCGGTACAAATGGCAAGACCCGGTCTACGCGTAAAGTGTCTGAACCTGCCGCGAAAACCAACGGAAGCACCCCCAAACGTGCATCTTCTGTGAAAAGGCGAAAGTCTTCAATATCAAACACTGAATCGCCTGTTGTCAGGAAAAAACGAAAAAGTCAGACGACTTTGGATGAGTATGCCTCTGTAGAATCCAAACCACAGCCTAGGTCCTCGGTTGCTTCAGCGACTGCAGACGCAGATGAATCCATGAATGACGAGCCTGCCGTGAAGACCCCCAATGGATCTTCCAAGAAGAGTGCATCAGCTGCTACTATCGATGAGAATGTCAAGGCTGAGCTTGATACAGGAGCTAAAGACGAGGCTGGTGGTGACGATTCCAAGAAAAACCGTAAGAAACCCGGTCCAAAACCTAGAGCATCGTTGCCAAAGCCTGTTATTCATAATGTTTATCACGAAGAAGATCTTCCTTGGTTATCTGATTCGGAGCCGGAAGAATCTCAGCCTGAAAAAACCAGCACAGCTATCGAAGATTGCTATTCTATTGCGGAGTTGGTTCATTTCAATAATACTTTCAGAGACCTCATGGACGGTGTTCCTGAGCTCGGTCCACAGGACATCGAGCAAGGCGTTCAATTAGAACATGGTTTTTCGCTAGATGTTCAGGCTTTCATGTGCAAAATGATGTCCTTGATGCTAAATAGGAAGAAAATGGTTGAAGTCGGACGTTATGGACGTGCCCTAGAGGAGATACAATCTCAACTGAAAAGTAATGGTATTGGATATGGCAACTTTTCCAAAGAGCACAATTTGAAACATGGTATTGATCATTTGCCATGGCAAGAAAAACTCGAATTTTTACGCATGCTTTCTTTCTGGGTATTGTGCTCATCTGATGTCGTGCATACAATGCTGACCAATGGAACCATCGAATTGCTTGAGCCAACTGTACTGGGGCACGATGGCAATGGTGATAAGTATTATTTGTTTCAAGGTGAAGGTACTCCTTTCCGTGTCTACAAAGAAACAAATCCCAGATTAAAAAAGGTTTTCTGGAAATCATTAGCAGGAAACACCGACGAACTCAAGCACCTGATAGATACTTTGCGTAAATCAGCAAAGGAGGTCGAAAAATTACCCTCAGAAGAAGACAAAAAAATTAAAGAGGAGCCTGAGTTGCCTCCACAGGAAACGGCAGAAGCTATTTCAATTTACTCATTCCAGCCATGGGCACCACTCAAAAAGGACAAGGTAGAGACAATCAACCAGCTGATTGATAGATTGAAGGGAGAAGAAAGTCGTCTTCGACAAGAGGAAGAAGACAGGATCAAAGAACATCACCGTGAGAGACGTCGACGACAGGTTGAAGAAGATGTGGAGAAAGCTCGTGCTGGTGAGGGCAGATATGTTGGCCGAACCCGTGGGAAAAAAATCAATTACAACGTTGATGAGGTCTATGAGGACCAAGCATCTGATGGAGATGAATATGGCGGAGCAGGTGCTTTTGACAATGACGAAGATCCGGATAATTCCACGGTGAGCTCGAGAGCGTCCAGGAGGTCAGCTAGAATCCGGGATTTTCAAAGATTTGCCTCCGATGAGATTCTAGATGAACATGAGGTTCCTTATGACGATGAGGATGAAGAGGAAGAGGAGGAGGAAGAAGAGCCTGAGGCTGGTGTTGAAGAAGATGCAGAAGAGGAGGAGCAACAACAACAAGTAGAGCAAGAGCTCGATGAAAACCAGGCCAGTTCTCCAAATGGCGATAGCCACAAAAGCAGAATAGTGGTGTTGAAATACTCTTCTCCTGTGGGAAGTAGTCCACCCAGCAATGATGAGCTTAAAGCAGATTGAAGTTCCATGACTCAAGTGGATACAAGTTATCTACGCTATTGTATGAATTTTCATTATGTCAGTGATGGCCAATTGATAAAATGACATTTCCTCTTATTTATAAAAATGTAGCCAGCTCGAATTATTTCTCAGTAGCATTAATGTAATCAATAACCTTTTGTTTCTCTGCAGCAGCCTCGAGAGGATCATCATAATGGCCCTGGATCTTATAGTCACGAACCAATCTCAAGAACTCGTCACCAAGAGCCTGAGGCTTGATACCCAGGTCTTTGTAGCCAAGGGCATCAGGATGCACAATTTGATCAATGAATTCTCGTTCGATTTCATCGCCAGTTCTGGTTCTCCAGTACAAAACCTTGGAGATGAGGTCGGCAACAGCCTGGTAAGGAGCCTTGGGCAAGTTGATTTCCTTGATGTCACGCTTGGTGGCTAATCGAATCAAAGTCATGATTTGAGAAATGGTATATTTGTTAGGACCATTCAACTCATAAAGCTTTCCAGCAGTGGAATCATCGAAAGCCATGATCTCCAAAGCGGTAGCCACGTCGCTGACATAGGTTGGATAAACAGTCTGCTTACCATTGTTAGCAGTGAAAAGAGTGTCTTTATCGGCAAGACTCTTAAGGAAGTGATCTCTGTCACCAAAAATAGGAGCAGGTCGAACAATGGTTGCATCAGGTATTATGTCCTTGACAATCATCTCACCAAGAGCCTTGGATCGGAGAAACTTGGAAGGGGAATTGACATCAGCTGAGTGAGAAGAAACGTGAATAAATCTATCAACGTTATATTTAGCAACAGCCTCAGCAATTCGCTTTGCACCTTCGACTTGGACGTCGTAATATGAGAAGTTTTTGGTCTCCCAGTCTCTTCCAACAAGATTGAAAACAATATCTGAGTATTTGACGGATTCTTCAATGGATTCAATGTTTCTGAGGTCGAATTCCAAGAAGTTCACTACACCCAAATCACCAGTAACTTTGAGATGTCGCTTGTTGATTTCTTCTCTATAGGGAACCATTGTGATAGTGCCATGGCGGGCCAATTTTGCAACTAAATGAGAACCAAGAAATCCAGCAGCACCGAAAACAGTCGCAGTGAAACCAGACCGAGATGATCGTCCACCAGAACCTTCGGAAATAATGGTCTTGCCGGATCGAGTTTTATGAATATCGGATTCCAAAGGTTCAAAGGTTTGGACACCTCGAACAAAAGCTCGAGGAGCTAAGATGAATTAGAATATGAGGACTTTTTGAGTACCATGTGTATTTTGGCATTGAGAGATCAACTTACCATAATGCTTGGAACAGCCAACTCGGCCAGCTGATCGAATCATTTTGTTGCTTGAGTTATACTAAACTTTCTATGCAAAGTAAAAATGAATCGAATGGGTGGATTAAAAGACAAAATCAAAAGGGAATGATTGGTTGAAAGCCCTACACCCACAACCACCGCTTAGGCAAAACTCCCAACTGAGATTTGATTCTTAGCATCATCAAAATTATAATGGGTACCAAGCAAAGTGAGGAGAAGAAGAAGAAGAGTGACAAGAAGGATAAGAGGGATAAGAAGACGGAGAAGAAGAGGGAAAAGGTGAAGAAGGACGAGGAGAAGAAGGCTAGGAAGGAAAAGGAAAAAAAGAAGGAAAAGAAGAGGGAAAAGAAGCGAAAGGCTCTTAATGAGAAAGAACAAGACCACAAGGCAGTTAAAATAAATGGCATTGACAAGGAAAAATCCATATCAGTGGGATCGTTGGATGATAGCCAGCAGGCCAAATTTCTACGCTTGATGGGTGCAGGAAAATCTAAAGCAAAAGTAACCGTTACCAAAGATACAGGAAGTTTCAAGAACCATCGGGAGGATCTCGAAAAACAATTTAGTCAAGGAATCGACATGAAAAATCGCGGAGGTCGAGTAGGTCTTGGTGCCTAATGAGCACGACCAAAATGCACCATCATCTGCCAATGATCTAGCCGTGACAACACTATATATTAACGAAGAGATTATTATGATTATATTAGAGCACTCAGAAAATTCCGAATAATTTGATTAGTTCGAAGATCCCGCCTCCAGCAATCAGAAATCCAAATATAACTGCGTGTAACGTGATGGTTAGTACTAAATCCCCGAGATTGACCCATTAACATGTGCATCTGATGAGTAGAAACCGAGCATGAATTATTAATGCTTCCATTTTTTCGTACTTACTCATCCACCCATAGCTGATAGGGCTTTTTTCTTTGATGGCCTTTTTATATGAAGATTCAGGCTTGCCTTTCTTGCTGGCTTCCTGTCGAGCATATCGCTCGTTAGCACGTCGCTGTCGGGGAGTCTGAGGAGCCATTACTAAAGCTTTGAAAACAAAATATATATCAAAAAGGCAGTTGAGAACTTTATGCCAAACTGTTCAAGCTGTTAAAGTCCAAAATGAGAAACAATTCTTAGCACTGCAATGTAATGCCGATGGTGCGGTGTCTAAAATGTCGAGCTGGAGTTTCTCTACTACGTGGAACTTTTGTGGGATTTCCCGTGCGGCGGTACGATTTCTCACAAAGAGAATAAAACGGTTACCCGGCCCAGTTGTCATGGCGACTGTTATTTTCCACCCCTAATTTGCCTGCCATTTTCATTACACAATCTAAATCACATGCACAAGTCGTATGTTGCCACAGCAATAGGAATTTTGTGGATTTTGGGATAACGACCTGCCATCCAATGTTTAAGCGGTTGTTATGGTAACAACACTAGGCAATTAAAACCCGCCATTCATAGAATTAGATCAAATCTGGATAAATCCATGGTGGCTGAAGCTTGGGCCAAGACATGGCCAATGGGTAAGAAGACAATTATATGGGAGGCAGGAGGAGGGGGCTATGCTGATTACATGGTGAGTTCCTAGACAGCAGACGTAATTAACCCTGTAATTGAAAAATTATGAAAAATCTGGAGCAGAATCCGCGTACCAAGATTCGTTGTGAGATAGATGGTGCTTTATTGACCCTCGCCAATCGACAACCCCCCTGAATATGTAGATCCGCGGTACAGCCCAGGCGCCTCCCCACTAGAACTTTGTGAAGGAAGTTTATTCCCTACGATGCAGTGAAGCCGACCTGTGGATCAAGGGATAGGCATATCGAGCTTAACAAGGCTAGGAGAATATTGTCGACACTCCACAGTCAACATTTGCCCAATCACCTAAAGGTGACTTGCCGATCGGGAGCCGAGCTACCCCGATCGTGACAAGCGCAAGTTAACATGATACAGTATCAAAGGATATAATGGCCTCAGGTAGTAAAAAACAATCTTCCAAGTTAGTGTCAAAAGAGTGGCAGGACGCGAATTACGTATAACCAAGACGCAGCCATCTGTAAACAACACCGCAACGAATTACGTGGTAGGTGGTCGGTTGAGTCTTGGGGGAAGGGAGAGGGAAAAAGGGGAATACGTCAGGGAATAACATGAACAACAAAATGCCATATCACATAGGCTCGGCATCTGCAGAGGTTATCATTGAGTTCGAAGCGGCCTTCACACGAAAGGCAAGGTTAGACCATGAATTCTATGAGTGTCTATAGCTCAATAGTTCTAGCAGCATGTGCAAAGAGATCGGCCCAAGTGTGCTGCAATAATAAAGATCAAAGTCCCAAAAGGGCTACATTCCAACCAAATTGAGCTATTATGAGCCAGTGAAATCACCAAAGTAGGAAAACAGAGCTTGCCGCACGAGTTTATCGGTCCAAATCAGCACGGAGAAAAGTGCCTTAGAACAAAAGGTGTAGCCTTTTCATCATGGATTGTCAGCTGAGGAAAAACAGTAGTAGAGACATGGATCTATGTACGCTCGCAGATGGAACGATATTCGATAGAATTACATATTACGAGCACTATTTCTGTACCAATCTTAGACCTCATTTATGCCCCCCTGACGCATCTTTCAATATGCATGCATGTCTGCAAAGTTGTTGCTGCGCCTGAGGAGCACATGGTCTGGGTGTGTTGGTGTTGGTGCTGGTGGTGTTGACTTCCATTCAGTACGCGTTGAAGCCCAGGGGGTCCCCCCTAGCGTAGAAAGGATGGTGAGATCGTTGGAATCCAGCCCAACAACAACAATGCTTAGGTTGCTCGTATACATTTTCGGCTCAATATGAACGACACAAGGAAGATAGTAAAATTCGGTTCATAATATTTAAGCAACATCTCAATCAAAAACCTTTGTTTCATTCACTCCCATTCCTGCTGCTTGCATGCGCCGCCAGGTTTCACTCCACCCTTGGTATGTTTTGCACCTCATTCTACGCCAGTTGATTGGGAGAAAAACAAATTATGATACACAGCTATCCATATTTGGGACCAGCCTCTCATAGCGATGCAATCCAACCCCCCCTTTTCGGGGAAATTGTTATAATATCGCCCTAGTCCATCTTTTTCTAGCTTTTTTCTGCTCTCCTTAGCACTTTCTTTCTTGCCAACTATTGCGGTTTTTCGAGTCCTCATCCAACTACTTGTCAATTCCTTTCGACTGTTCTCTGAACCAACCTTCTAGAAAGACATTTTGTACTCTCGCTCATTTACAACTATATCTGAGATTTCAAACCAGGTAGTAGGTAGTAGATCCTTCTGTCTTACCCCTGGCCTATTATAAACGAGTCTCAAAAGTAACAGCTGTAATCAATTCGCCGGCTACTAATAGAAACTTTAAGATACAGACGGCATCTATTCAACGACACCGAGGAATAGTCTGATCTTTTTTTCGAAACTTTTTTAGAATCTACTTCAAGTCACTCTTCTTGTGCCTTTCGATTCTTTAAACTTCGAAGACCCCTTATTATTGGTATATATTTTGCCGTGGATACCTATCCCTCCCCCCTTGGTTTTTCCAAAGTGAACTCTTCGTGATATAACAATGAAGTTCACAGGTGGAACTGCTTTCACGTGTGCTGCCGTGCTGGCCACTGGCGTATTCTCTTCTTGCCAGGAAATCAGCGGAAACTATTATTGTAATGAGGTTGAACAAATCGTTTACGAGAATATCGGTTTTTCTGGTTCCTATAATAAGGTCACGTCCTTCAACTCTGATGGTACGTGTTCCTCCACTCCTAAGAGCTTTTCTGGAAACATGTCTCCACTTGATGAGGAGTTGTCAATCCATTTCCGAGGCCCTGTTGCTATCAAACAGGTTGCCGTGTATGGCTCTTCTAGCTCTACCAATGCTAAGCGTGCTGCTGAACCCGAGGCTGAGGCTGAAGCTGCTGTGAATATTGGTGCTCGACATGGACACCACGTTCACAAGCGAGCTTACGTCACTGCGTACGATTATGTTACCCGAACAGTCGTTGTGGGCTCAGACGGCGCTCAGTCCACTGCCGTTGAGACTGTTGTTGGTAACGCTGCTGCTGCTGCTGCCTCCTCCAGCTCTTCTAGTGCTGGAGTTGCAACAGTTAATGCTAACAATTATGCTTTAGCTGAAGTCAGTGGTCAGGTTGTCCCTGACTACCAGACTGTTGAGACTTCTGGTTCTGCCAGCACTATCAATGGTGTTACACCCAGCTCAACTTCTGTAGCTGTTGCTACTGCTTCTTCTTCTTCTTCTTCTTCTTCCTCTTCTACTTCTACTGCATCTGCGTCTTCATCTGCTGCTTCTGCCTCTTCTTCTTCTAGCTCAGGAAGCGGCTGGAGCCGAAGTGCTTACTATGATGCCGAATCCGGAAGTGCTTCAGGTCTTACCTTTTTTAACAATCTTGGTGGATCTGGATCCGGCGTTTTTGATTACACCTTTGGCAACTCTATTTCTTATGCCAGCTCCGATGGTGTTTCTTGTGCTTCCTCTTCTGAAGTCTTGAACGATATCACTTTGCCTTCTGACAAGGAGATCATCATTATGTCTTCTGATGAGTGCTCTGGTGATGACTGTGGCTATTACCGACCTGGTATCCCTGCTTACCACGGCTTCGATGGTGCTACCAAGATGTTCTTGTTTGAGTTTGGAATGCCTACTGCCACTTCTGGTGACAGCTACAACTATGACATGCCGGCTATTTGGTTTTTGAACGCTCAGATCCCTCGAACTTTGCAGTACGGTTCCGCATCTTGCTCTTGCTGGTCAACTGGATGTGGTGAGTTGGACGTTTTCGAGGTTTTGAACTCTGGTAACTCTTACCTCACCAATCACTTGCATGACGAACAAGGAACCAATACTCAGTATGGAGGTGGAGGATCCAGTGATTACTTTGCTCGACCCACTAGTGGAACAATGAAAGCAGCCGTTATTTTTGACGGTGATGCTAAAACTATCACTATCACCAAGCTGGATGACAGTGTCACATTTGACTCTTCGGTGTCAGAGAGCACAGTTCAGGGCTGGATCTCTGCAACTTCCTCCTCTTCATCTACAGTTTCAATTGCTTCGTAAATTGTCATTGTTTGAAAGTTTGTTTTGTGACATTTATCCCCGTAGTCGCCCTTCCTTTCACTGTGGGGCGACGTCTTTAACGTATTCATAGGCCATTTGTACAATATAACCGGTTACCCTTGGAGCATGATGAAGTTGAATTGGACTTTAAATTCTTGTTTGTAAAAATCTGTTATACAATATTTTACGTTGATATCCTTCTCCAGAGTGTTTTTTTTTAAGTTTCGTGTCCCTGGTCACGAACATTTCTAACTTTTTTCAGGCAAGCCAAACAGAAAGCCCGCCATCATGATTGATGTAAGATATCTTTCTCGTCACAAAGTAGGCTTTAAAGGCGAAGGCAAAAATTACTGTCGGTTGGTCTCAAGTCTCAAGTCTCAAGTCATGCGGTGCAACGTGCGGAATTTTTCCGAGCCTGTTTGGTATACCTCGTCTAATTACACAGCAAAGCAAGTCCGAGGTTTCAACATCTCACCTCGGAAGCGAGCCTCTCGATCACCAGGGCCTGATTGGCGCAGAATTGGATTGGCACAAAACAGTACAGCTGTGAATGGCCCATTTAATTAAAAGCAGCTATATACAAAGCAATAGAAATACGGCTCCAAGAGCTGTATGATTACCGGTTTCTGCTCGATATTGTTCCAGTCAGTGCCTCAGAGCCAACTGAGCACAGTGCCTTTTCGGTGCCTAATACCGCAGAACCGTATCTTGCAATGATGTCAAGCTCCGCCTTTTGATAACTGGCATTACCCAACTCATTTAACAGTATAAGGAGAGCCCATGATCGGGAAATAGCGGAGAGTAGAATATAACCAAGTTTCTTGTTTTGCGGGATTAGGCTGGATGGTGAAAAAGTAACTTGGACAATTCATTACATTTGTGTACATTTCATTTGTCCGTAGGTCGGCCGGCACGCTGATTTCTCGGGAAATTATCATGTGACAGCCCCGTTATGATCCGCCCCCCCGCATTAAACTGGGTATTCCTTGTTCCGAGTTTGTCCGGGCTAAGTTTCTCAACAATCCATTAAGCGAGACCTCTAAATCAACAAGAAAGCTTTGAAGAACACATAGGCAAAAAAACTAGCAGTTTCTAGGCCGTTTTGTTGCAAAATCCTTGTTTTTGTACTTCTTCAAATGATCAAAGCACCACCAAGAGCCCTGTGACCCAATTGCTAAATGGGTATATGAAATTGTGGGGAGGATGGGCTCAGCTTCCGATAACCAAAAGGAGTGGTGGCTCCGAGAGCACGAGAATTACTCGCAACCCCGATCATTTAAGCAATGTATCAAAAGATAACTGATGTGTATAAATAAAGACGAGATTCCTGATATACTCGACCTTTGACAAGAAGTTCTATTCCTTCAAAGCCTGTTAAGTCGAATCATCATCGTCTTTTGTCTCGAAAACATCTTGCACTCTCTATATCACCCTAGTTGCATGAATTGCTGATCTCATTGACATCCAACTGCTTGATAGCCCTTTTTATTATTGATAAACTCATACAATAATGGTTCCCCCTACATATAACGTCACCAAACTCAACCCAAAGGGCACTGAGTCTTCTGGCTCCAAGACTGGTCTTGAGGAAGAGCTTTATGATACCGCTCATATTGAATATACGAAGGTTCATATCGAACACAATCCCAGCGTTGCTTCATTGTACGAAGATGCTCTCGTGTACGAAAGCGGCTCCGCCATTTCGTCTACTGGCGCGTTGGTAGCATCTTCCGGTGCCAAGACTGGTAGATCCCCCAAGGACAAGCGAATTGTTGAAGAAGATAGCTCTGTAGACAAGATCTGGTGGGGTCCCGTTAACAAGAAGCTGAGCGAAAACTCGTGGCTGATCAACCGAGAGCGAGCTATTGATTATCTCAATACCCGACAGCGAATCTACGTCATTGACGCATACGCTGGATGGGATCCCAAATACCGAATCAAGGTTCGAGTTGTTTGTGCCCGAGCTTATCATGCTTTGTTCATGCGAAATATGTTGATTCGACCCACCGAGGAAGAGCTGGCTAACTTTGGCAAGCCTGATTTCACCATTTACAACGCCGGTGCTTTCCCTGCCAACAGATACACCTCTGGTATGTCTTCTTCTACTTCAGTATCAATTAACTTTGCTGCTATGGAAATGCTCATACTGGGTACTGAGTATGCCGGTGAAATGAAGAAGGGTATCTTCACTGTCATGTTCTACCTGATGCCCGTCAAACATCAAGTACTCACTTTGCACTCTTCTGCCAATGAAGGCAAAGATGGGGATGTTACTGTTTTCTTTGGCCTTTCTGGTACTGGTAAGACCACTCTTTCTGCTGATCCTCAGCGATTGCTTATCGGAGATGATGAGCACTGTTGGTCAGACAAGGGTGTCTTCAACATTGAAGGCGGATGCTACGCCAAGTGTGTCAACTTGTCTGCTGAGCGAGAACCTGATATTTTCAATGCTATTCGATTTGGAGCAGTCTTGGAAAATGTTGTTTTTGATTCTCACACTCGAGTTGTTGACTACGATGATACTTCTTTGACTGAGAATACTAGATGCTCTTATCCTATTGAGTACATTCCTAACGCCAAGATTCCTTGCTATACCAGCCATCATCCCACCAACATCATTTTGTTGACATGCGATGCTCGAGGTGTTATTCCTCCTATTTCTAAGCTCACTAATGAACAGGTCATGTACCATTTTATTTCTGGTTACACTTCCAAGATGGCGGGTACCGAAGAGGGAGTCACCGAGCCCGAAGCCACTTTCTCTGCATGCTTTGGTCAGCCTTTCTTAGTTTTGCACCCCATGGAATATGCCAAGATGCTCTCCGATAAGATCACCCAGCACAAAGCTAATGCTTGGTTGCTCAACACTGGTTGGACTGGAGCTTCTGCCACTAAGGGAGGTAAGCGATGCCCTCTCAAGTACACTCGAGCCATTTTGGATTCCATCCATTCTGGTGAGTTGAGCAAGGCTGACTACGAAAACTATGGTGTCTTTAACTTGAAGATCCCCACATCTGTTCCTGGCGTTCCCAAAGAGTTGCTCAACCCTGAGAACAACTGGACACAAGGCAAGGAGGACTTCGTTGTTGAAGTGAAGAAGCTCGGCAAATTGTTCAAGGAGAACTTTGACAAGTACAAGTCTGGTGCAATCCCTGAAGTCATTGCTGCCGGCCCCGAGGTCTAAAAAATGACAAACCGTGGCAGTAGCGTAGCTTTGAGCACCAATACAACATTGATAGGCATTATGAATAATTGATTAGCATTTTTATTATAGCTCTGCGTGAAATATAACACAAATAAAGTCACAATTGAGGTCTAATTTATTACGGGATTCTAAGCTCCGAACAATCTCTCTGACTTGCTCCATGATTTTAATTCTGTATTTATTTTCTGAACTTTATGCGTGCGCTGAGACGGCCCAACCGGCTTTGTTCCGAGCGAACCGTCTGACACGACAGGAAACTATGTTTGTACACCAAGCTGGATCGAAAATTTATTTAACACACCAGCCACTCAACAACAGACCGACCAGAGAGCAACACACACTTATCTGTTGTTTATAGGCCCAACTAACCACCGGTTATTGGAGACTTTGAAATAATAACTGCTGAAATTTTCTGACAATGTTCAAATTTATACACGGAAGGTAAGTTACTCCCATAATATCAATTCTCGTCGCCACTGAGACTATTTTGATGTTTGTGATCAGACGCAACTTCGGATGCGAACGGCTGGGCCATGATTATGGATCCAGCAACTATGGAGCTTTGGATTGAGAATGCTCTTCTCTTCTTCATATTTTTAGTACTTGTTATTCAGCTGAATGGGTACAGCAGTTTGATTGTTGATGTGCACTAATTTTGTTGTGTTGGATAGTGTTCATATCGTATGACCAGGGTCTTTAAGCTTAGTGATGAGCTGGTGATGCCATTTTTCGCCCCTGACATTTGTTTACAGTACAACAACACCGAGAATTTTGATGGTTAGTCATTCGAGGAGCTTGACTTCCTTGGCTTTCAGGCTCTGATTGATTGTTGAAAATCAGGTTTTCCTGATTCGAGTGGTGTTTATTGCTGTTTTTTTGTCCCTTGGTCAACCTGCAAACCCGGCATGATGCCGTAAGACATGTACCTCTCCTCAATTTTTTTGCCCATCCTCTTCAAATGTGGATGATAATATTTATCACATTGATCTTAAGCGGCTGAAAATTTGCAAGTAACTTTGCTGGCCGACCCCTTCAGTTGCCTCATTTTAAGTCCTGCTCATCTTGCCATCCTGCCATCCTGCCATCCTGTTCACTCTGCACATGCTTATTGTTTGCTTTACTAACTTAATGCAGCGTCTCTTCATTGACAGGTGCTGCAGAGCCCCATTACGGCAAAAAAGCCTTTCGGTCAATTGATGATGCCGTAGAGGGTAAAAATCCATATGGTGTTCTTCACAGAGATGACTTGAATTGGAGATCACCCCATTATTCTAATGTGGAGACTGAGACTTTTTACTTTGAAGCCGCAAGCGGACATTATGGATTTGTTCAGGTGATTCACTCCAATCCTGTTGGAATCCACAATACTGCTCAATTCACATGTATGATAAGACATGATTCCAAGCCAGAAGAATCTGTTTGGACTTCTACCTCTTTGGAAAATTTCCATATTAAAGGCGCTGATTTCCACTCTGACGGTTGCTCTATTACTTTGAACGAAGCCGCTGATGAATACACTATTTCATCTGTTGTCAATGAGGAGTCTTTGATCGAAGTAAAGGTCAAGAGGAAATGCCCTGGTTTCAAGATCGGGGATGATGGATCAAGTGTGTACGGTGAAGATCTCAAGCATCCATGGGGATCCATGAGACATGTGTTCTGGCCCCGTACCTATATGACTGGTAAAGCTAAGGTCAAAGGCAAGGAATTGATTCTGAATGAAGCCCAAGGCATGTATGTTATGGCTTTGCAGGGTATGAAGCCTCATCATGCTGCTTCTAAGTGGAACTTTTTGAACTTCCAGGGTCCTACCTTTTCCGCTATCTTGATGGAATTCACTACACCCCACTCTTATGATGAACAGAGGTCTTCTGTTGGATGTGTGGTTCACAATGATGAGCTTGTCAGTACTGCTGTTCACTGTCGAACTGTCCATCGAAGCACCAAGACCGATGATGTTGGCTGGCCTGTACCCACAGACATTTTGTTCGAGATCAATGGCCCAAAAATACTGTCCTCTGACAAGGATATCTCAAAGAATATGGTCAAGGCCACTGTATCTGGTGCTATCCCTCACATGGTTGATAGAGTTGATGTCATGGCTGAAATTCCTAGTTTCCTGAAAAAGGTTGCTCATGGTGTCAGCGGCACAAAGCCTTATATTTATCAGTTCTGCAATAAGCTCCATATCAAGGTCACCATTGATGGCAAGACGTATGAAGAGGAGGGTTTTGCATACACCGAGTCTACGTTCATCTCCTAAATCAACAACAATGTTTTTTTATTCCAATTAGAAGAAGACCGTCAGTTCCTCTATAATGTTTAATAAATAAATAACGATAGCTTTCAAATCTACACTTAACCGTTTCGCGATGCTGTCGTCTACCTGTACAAAGATTTGTCTGACGTTCCTAAGAACCTCGCCAGCATAGAATATCCTTCGGTGGAAGATGAGACAGTCCTAATCAATCCTTGATAGATCAGAGCCAATAAAATACATAGCATTGTTCAACGCACTCAATTCCAAGCATCAAGTCATGAGTATGGCAGCCAGATGAAATGCTTAGAGACTTATTGAAGTCATGCTGTAGGAGTTTCTGATCATGTAAAATGTTATAGTGAAAGCCCAGGAGAAGGGAATCCATGTCGTCATAGCAAATAGGCCAGATTTGTAGATGGCAGCGAGCATGAGACCAGCTATTGTTCCGGAGACAAATGCTTGAATCCCTGACATCACAAGATAGACGCCGATTATCATGAGACCAGATAAAAAGCGACGCTGCATCGTAACAGCAAATATGGCAGAAGCAAGATGAGCAGGAACATATATGATTAGGGTCCAGAATAGGGTGAATCTCCAGATATCATAGGTATAGTAAAGATATGCAACTTCAAACTCTCTCGTGTATATCGGATATACGCTAGGAAACTTAGGCACAGTGTACCCAACTGGCACATTAGATCCTACCAAGACCAAAGGGATGGTCATGACTTGCAAAAGAAGTTTTGGCCAGATACCAAGAATGAGCTGTCTGTGGCTTTGATGACGGTGTAGAGAATGCTTGATGAATGTCAGAAAAAGAGTTGCCATGGTAACGAGGTGTTAAGCCCAATTCCGATGTTAATCAGAAAGCGGTGATAGCTCCTCGTAGGTTGCTACGACAACAAAAGATGGTGCCCGTCGCACTGGCGACACTTGCCCAAATCCGCCTCGCGCTTACATTGCTGTACCATCCTAGTAAGAACCTCAGCAATCATGGAAAATCTACGGCACTTGTGATAATTGACAGCGATGATGTTCGCCTCCATCCACATGCGAGCCAACAACTATCCTATATTCCCGGGAATCGACCAATAAACACATGCCGAGCGATCTGGACGAAGTTATGACAATCAATGGCAGTTTCCCGTGATCCATACATACTAAATAATTGGATTGCTGCCGAGATGAAAATGAGTGGAAAAGGGTTGTTTGAGCCGACGCCCCACAGCTTGCACCACGGCAATGAACTCGACAGGTGAAGCTTAAATTTGGGGTAAAACATCTTCACCGCTCTTAACCCCGATAATAATTTCTAGGCGTGCGAATATAGATTTGGGAGAATTTTTTTGAGTAACTCTCCCGGGTTATTCTTGTCTAGAAGTGGCGGTTCAAGTATGTAAAAAGTTATTAGGAATGTAAAGCCTCGGCTGGTGAAAGAGATCGGCCACTGTAAGGTTGATCGAGGAGAGCTTGTTGAGCTACGAGGGACAGAAAAAATAATCCAAAATACGTCATGGTGATGGAACCTTGCAATCACAAGATGGATGCATCGCTATACATCGCCCAGCTTGTGACCTGGTGACATCGATGCTGGACCCCTATCTGCTAGCTTATTTGAAGCCGGACACATTGTTTGCTATTTCGAAGTACAACTTTAATGATGAATTGGGAAGTATCCGCATTGTTAGCAATCTTGCTGCACTGCCGCGCAAATTTTATTTTTTTTCTAAAAATTTGTTTTATTTTGCTTTTTTGCTTTTCCTTTTCCTGTTGGTCCTTTCTGAGTCAACCACACAAGAAAGGCGAGGCAATTTTGGTGGTATGCAGCGAAAGGGGACTGAGAAGATGATGGTGTTGTGAAGATGAGAGGAGGAGGTTTGTTTATTAATGAAAAAACTTTGAATTTATAAGCGAATAATTGATGAACCCATCTTGTCATCTTAGTTCTGTCTGCCCACGGTCATCCTTGACAGGCCATGTTGTCCCCTAGCTCCCACCAGGTTTGTCTCATCGGTAACTATAGCTTCAGGAGAACAATACACTACGCATTCACCACACTGTATGAACCACCACAGGATTTTGGCCGAGCAGACACTTGCTGCACATGGATCAGGCAAGGTTCGCTCATCTGAATTGCCTAACCATGGTCCACTCTAGTAATTAAAAAGCCGTAAAAGCGTTCTTCCTCTCTGCCAGCCTCCACCAATGAACCCGATTGTCTTCATCTGGATCGTGGTTTGAAACGTCATTTTCCATAACCTATTGTATCCAGGCGAAATTTAGTCTTCCCCTGGCCCAGAATTGAATTTCTACGCTGCCCAATGGTTAAATACTGTTCCTAGCAGGTTACGCCCGCAAGCCAGGCGTATCAAATGCTCAAAGCAGTTCTTCCTACCGCCGCCTTAGGAAGCCTTTGGGATGTTTGCTTTTTCCATGCTGACGTTTGACAATGCACAAATAAATATATTCGTAGCTGCCATTCATTTTCACTTCCTTTTGACTACATTGACTAACGGCCACTGAAAACTTTTCGAGCTTCATCAACAGCTTATCAGTTCACTATGGCTTCGTCTGATTCCTCCAGTAACACCTCGTCGGTGTCCTCTGTGGTGACTTCGCTAGTTTTCAATTTGGCGATTTTCTTCATCTTTGTTATAGCCTTTTTGCTCTTACGACCCAAGAACAAGAGTGTTTATCAAAAACGAGTGGTCGCCGACACAGTTCCTGAAAATGAGCGACCACGACCCCTGAAAGAAGGCATTTTCGGCTGGTTTTTCGATCTTGTTTCTCGAAACGATTCTGAAGTAATTCGGGATGCTGGTCTTGACGGTTATTTTTTCCTCCGATATCTGCGATTGCTTTTTCTCTGTTCTTTGGTTGGCGTCGTTGTCTTGTATCCTATATTGTTGGCCGTCAATGCCACCGGTGGTGGTTCTAGAAGCGGTGCTACTATTAGTGGTTTCGATATCTTGTCGTTCGCGAACATCAAAAACCCCAACCGATATTATGCCCACGCATTTTTGTCTTGGCTGTTTTTCGGCTTCATCTTGTTTACTTTGTATCGAGAACTTCAGTACTACGTTGCAGTTCGACAGTCTGTTCTCACTAGCCCTGCTTATTCCAACCGTGTTTCAAGACGAACCGTTCTCATTTCCACAATTCCTGACGAATATTTGTCAATTGAAGCTTTGAAGCAACTTTTCCAAGGTGTGAAATATGTTACTATCAACAGAAATCAGAAGAAGCTTTCAAAGATTGTAGAAAAGCGTGATAAGCTTGCCAACAAGGTTGAAGGCGCTGGCGTCAAGTATTTGAAGACTGCTGTCAAGAACAGACTTAAGTCCGAAAAGAAGGGGAAGCCAATTGAGGGCGAGAACATTGCTGATTATGTCCCTGACAAGAAGAGACCTACTTATCGACTAAAACCTCTGATCGGCAAGAAGGTCGACACTCTCGACTATGGCTCCCGAGAGATCTCCAAGCTCAATGCTGAGATCGCCGACAAGCAAACCGTCGCTGAATCTTCCAAGACCCTCAATTCTGCTTTCGTTACTTTTTACACCCAAGAGCAGGCCGAAACTGTCTACCAGTGTTTGAATAACCACCGTCCCCTTCACATGGAACCCAAAGCTATCGGAATTTTGCCCGATGAGATCATCTGGTCTAATTTGCGACTCAGATGGTGGGAGTTGATTGTGAGATCCCTCGGTGCCAAGGTAGCCATTGGTGCAGTGGTCATCTTCTGGTCTATTCCTGTTGCTTTTGTTGGTTTCTTGTCTAACCTTGATAACTTGCAAAAAATGTTGCCTTTCCTGAAGTTTTTGAACAATTTGCCTAAAGTTCTTCACGGTTTGTTTACGTCTTTATTGCCTACTATTTTGCTTGCTGTTCTCATGATGCTTTTGCCTATCTTTATCAGAAAGATGGCTGTAGTTGCTGGCAAGACATCCCAGACTCAGGTTGAATATTTCACTCAAAATGCCTACTTTGCCTTCCAGGTTGTTCAGGTGTTTTTGGTTACTACTTTGGCTTCAGGTGCTGCTTCTGTCATTACTAGTATCTCAGACGACCCAAGCTCTGCCATGACTTTACTGGCCAACAAGATCCCAGCAGCTTCAAATTTCTATATCGCTTATTTCCTTCTTCAAGGTTTCTCTGTCTCATCTGGTATGTTTTTGCAGATCGTTGCCCTTATCTTGTTCTACGTCTTGGGTGCTGTTTTGGATTCCACTCCTCGGAAGAAGTGGAGCCGATACAACATCATCGGAGGTGCTGGATGGGGAACGATTTTCCCTATCTATGCCAATTTGTTTGTCATTACTTTGTGTTATTCTATGGTCGCCCCCATTTTGCTTGTGTTCGCTGCTATCACCTATGGCTTGATTTATCTTGCTTTCCTGAACAATTTGTCATTCTGCCAATCACCCACCAATGGAGGTGGAATTTTTTACTGCCGAGCAATTTATCAGACATTCACTGGTCTTTACTTGGCTGAGATCTGTTTGCTTGGTCTTTTTGTGATGGCTAAATCATGGGGTCCTATCGTCATTGAAGCTGTTCTTATCGGATTCACTGTCTTCTTCCAGGTCAATTTGCAGGCCGCATTTGGTCCTTTGCAAGATCGTTTGCCCATCTCTTTGATGAGCGAAAACGAAGCGAGTCTTCAACAGAGAACTCGATCCAACTTCAGCGATGATAAGACCGCTGCGCCTTCTCCTGGTGTTGTTGAGGCTGGCCACAAGGGTTTCAATCCGTTGCCCACTGGAGGCGCCATGGTGCGATATTTTGCTCCTCACAAGTTTTTGACCCCTGAATGTATTCAGCGAGATCTTTTGACTGCTTCAGTGTTCCACGAGCCTCCTGCTCCTTTGTCACCTGAGGACGAGGAGAACGCTTACAAGAACCCTGCAGTAACTGCCACAAACCCTGTTGTTTGGCTTCCTCGAGACCCATGGGGTCTTTCCACCCAGGAAGTATCCAAGTTGCGTGAGCACGATGTCAATGCTACCGACGAAGGTGCTTGGTTTGAGATCAACCAGAAGAAGAAGAAGGCAAGTTACGGCTGGGGTGACATTCAGGAGATTCCTGTGTGGTCAGCACCTGCTGCCTACTAATCTGCGTAAAGCTGTTTCTTAATGACAAAGAAAATGATTGTTTTAAACACTAAATCATACCATATGTGGATGAATCTCAAGATGTTACTATAATTTGGTGCTTTTGTTTTATTTATATAATTACTCAATTTAATATCTCCTTCCTTTTGAAAAAATTGTCAGCTCTTGTCTTCTAATATTCTCAGCACGGCCTTCTCGCGCAATTCATCCTTTAGCCAGCACTTTTTAGTTCAGCCAGACATGCTTGCCTGATTACGCCCCGTTCCATTAGTGCGAAAACATATTTCGTAATTGCGAGCGCACGCGCCCCAGAAGCCTAATGCGGGCCGTTCCTAAATGTGCGCAACAGGCTAACAGCCCCCAACCAATGTGTCAGATTCTTGTCATCCTTCATTTAACAGTTGAATCGAATCACCAATTTTAAAAATGTCTTTCACCACTCGAAAAATTGGAGCTCCTTACACTTTGGAACACAAGGTTTACATTGAAAAGGACGGCAAAATTGTCTCTCCTTTCCATGACGTCCCCTTGTATGCCAACCCTGAAAAGACCATTCTCAACATGGTTGTTGAAATTCCCCGATGGACCAATGCTAAGCTTGAGATTTCTAAGGAAAGCAAGTTGAACCCAATTGTTCAGGACACTAAGAAGGGCAAGTTGAGATTTGTTCGAAACTGTTTCCCCCACCATGGTTACATTTGGAACTACGGTGCTTTCCCTCAGACTTGGGAGGATCCCAATGTTGTCCATCCTGAGACCAAGGCTTACGGTGACAATGATCCTTTGGATGTCTGTGAGATCGGTGAAGCTGTCGGTTACACTGGCCAGGTCAAGCAGGTCAAGGTTCTTGGAATCATGGCTTTGCTCGATGAGGGCGAGACTGACTGGAAGGTTATTGTCATTGATGTCAAGGACCCCCATGCTTCCAAGGTCAATGATATTGAAGATGTCGAGAAACATTTCCCTGGTTTGTTGAGAGCCACCAACGAATGGTTCCGAATTTACAAGATCCCTGATGGTAAGCCCGAGAATAAGTTTGCCTTCACTGGTGAGGCCAAGAACAAGAAGTACGCCGAGGAGGTCATTCAGGAGTGCTCTGAGGCTTGGGAGAAGCTTATCTCTGGAAAGAGCGAGTCCAAGGGTATTGAGCTCACCAACACCACTTTGAGCAATGCTGATGCTACTGCTTCTGAGAGCATTCCCAAGAACGAGAACTTGGCTCCTGCTCCCATCGACGGAAGCATTGACAAGTGGTTTTTCATTGCTGGTGACTCTGTGTAATTGATGGTAATTCGTATTGATATTATAGTGTTACGCAATAATTTTTCATTGTCTCAATTAAAGACTCTATTCAGTATTTGGTTCTCACCTTACTTGCGGCCTTGACAAATCTTTCGATTTTGCCCATGTCTTTCACTCCATTTGACTCAACTCCTCCACTGACATCGACGCCAATTATACCGTCAACTTGCAATGCTTCTTCGACGTTGTGCTCAGTAATGCCTCCAGCCATAAGAAACCGTGCCCCAA
The DNA here is from genome assembly GCA_030561445.1 of Zygoascus meyerae. Taxonomy (NCBI): domain Eukaryota; kingdom Fungi; phylum Ascomycota; class Dipodascomycetes; order Dipodascales; family Trichomonascaceae; genus Zygoascus; species Zygoascus meyerae. The sequence continues at coordinate 52,485 of JAKTXC010000024.1, forward strand.
TGTCAGCCTGTTCCTTGATGGCAGCCCAATCTTGTAATTTCCCTTCTCCACCAATTTCTCCATCTATAAGCGACAAATAATGGTAGCCAGTTAAACTGCAGTTGGCGAAATCCGGTGACCCCGGAGTGAACCTTTTGATAACAGGAACTGGGATGATCCGACACCAATCCATTGGTTCACCACCATGTAATTGCACCATGTCAAGTTGAAGGTGATGCTGCAGATACAAAACCTCTTCCAATGGTTGGTTTCTGAAAACGCCGACAATCATAGGCCTTGATGCGGTTTTGATCCTTAGAATGCGATTCTCGACATCAAATACACTTGCACCTTTAGAGAATACTTTCTCTGAGAACAAAGCTTTTGTGTTCAACGATCGGCCCCTTTTATATCCCCTTACCAGAGCAGATATTTTCTCCGCAGTGTGCAGATCAACTGTTCTGTTGCGTCCTGGCACCAAGATCATACCAACCATCGAAGCACCACTATCTAGTGCTTTTTTCGCAGCATCAACAGTTTTGATTCCACAAACTTTAACCAGTGGAGGATGTTCTGGGCGAACTACCTTTGATGGCAAGAGATCAAAATTGTCGGTGGAATAACCAACATTTAACGGAAGTCTTGGGAATGATACCTGATCATCCCTGATGCTTGCGAACGGAAATAATGGCGGTGGTGCCGGAAGAGATGAAAGCTGCTCCTTCAAAAAGTTATGTTTTTTAATAAATAATTCATAATTTTTGGTGTCTTTAGTACCAAAAAAGATCATGTCTGGTAGAAGATCGGGATCATTTAATAGAGGCCCAACAAGGTCTGGCTCAAAAAGCAAAAGCGAGGTACTCAAGCCACAGCTTCTACACTGCTTCATCTGTGCCTTGAAAGCATTCAAACAGTTGCTACTGATAGTGTCAGTAGCATCAACACCGGGAACTGCTTCAGCAGTTGCTCGTATACTCTCTGCAGTGAAAACAACACCATCACTACCGGTGATAGCAGCTTCGATTTCTTCACCCAGAAGGTAGTCATTCATACTCTTGGAATTCTGAGAGGCACCCATTAGCCACAAGTTTAACGGCCGTGGAGAAAACCGGTTCAAAGCCACTCGAATAGCCAAATTTTGCAGCACAACGCCGGTACTTGCAATAACAACCTCAATTCCTTTGTCAACAATCTTTGCAAAATCATCAGGATCAGTATGACTATGATGCAAGTGCGCTATGACGAATGGATGCTCTGCCGATGATTCCGAAATCCTCCCCAGCAATCGCTTTTGCACTATCAATGGCATGGGTGTCTGTTCACCAAACAACGTGGTGGGGAAACTAGTAGTAGGTGCTTCAGACATGATTCTGTTAAATATTGAAGAAGAGGACTTGCGTAGTAAAAGCAACAATCTATCGACTCAAGCAAAACTTTCCAAAGTTTTTGAGCCAAAAAGGCGACGAGATCTCTGTCTGTCTAATTGGGGTGACTGAGATTGCCGAAAAATCCATTACAACCTATCCACTTTTCGTAGTATTAGTCGTAGCTTATGTCATCTCACGTATTGCACCTCATCAATACGCCGTCTGCTCCAACGCGCACTAAGTCAAAAACATCATCTAGCTGATCCAAAGATTCTGCGCAAAATACTCAGTAAAACAGGATCAACAACGTGGAACAAAGGCCACCACACAAGCATATTTCTACTAGCTGTGACAGTTTTCCAGGGTTTAACATAGAAGCGCTTGTCTGGAAAATGCCGGCAGCAGTTGCTCGAGAATGGAAATGGTATGCCATCATTTTTTTAGTCTTTTGCAATGAGTCTTTAGCTAACTTTATATCAGGTCATTTGATGCCGCAAATACTCTTTTGAATCAATTCTCTATTGATGATCATAATTTTCAGGTTCTCGGACGGTTTTTGAAGGATAACATTGACACACTCGGTAGCATTGGCAGACTTCACGGCCCTGCTACTACAGAATCCTTGAATCGATTGAAAGATAACTCAAAGAAGATTCTTGGTGGGACTGTGGAAATTAATTCATTGGATAAGAAAACGATCGACGATGCTGCAATCCTAGGTGAATGTCTCGATATTGACCATGTCTCTGCGTGCGAGTTTGTTGTCAAAAACGCAGATGGAACATCGATTTTCGACAAACAAAGTACTAGAATCTTGATTTATGCTCGAGCTTATCTACACGAATGGAGAAGCATAATCAGAGTGGCAACTTGCCTTTTCATGAATGCATCAAACCTTTCTCAGGGTAGCCGGCTTGATTCTTTGGCTGTTGAGGTCACAAATTCCATCATAAACAAACATCCGTCGTTTTGGTTGGATATCATCTCGTCAATTAAAAACAAACTCATTGGCTCGGAACCAAAGGTTTTGTCTGATAGAGCCCAGGACATATCTGATGAACTGAATATCCCAGCGCTTATAGCTAATGAGTCCTCTGCTCGTACTTTACAGTTACTTCATTTGCTGGTCGTTGGTGCTTCTAGGTATCCTCTTTCTGCGAACATCGCTGTCACATATATTGATCTGGCTGCTGAAACAGAAGCATTCACATATCTTGTTGAAGATGCTCAAGGGAAACCAGATACCAATTTCATGTCCGCTGTTCATTCTCTCGGTATTATGGGAGTACTGGCGTTCCTAGACACCGAGGGTCTTTTTTTCGATCAAGAATCCTCATACTCTAATAGCCCTGATGCTTTGAATCGATTTCAAAAGAGTTTGAGTTTACTTTTCAGAGACTCGCGGTCAAGTGCTATAATTGCTCTCAGTTGGGCCATGATTCTGGATAAACTAAGCATAATATGGCAGAACAGTGGTGAATACCGGTTTTCATCGTTTATTTCCTCGGTAATCGGTCGTGCAGTGAGCAGCTCGTTGCCGAATACTAATGGTGATCCTTTTAGTACCCCTGTTTCTAAAACAGTAACCACTGACCCAGAAATCGCATTTTCATTGGCTTGTCAAAATCTGACAAACTATGCTGGCGAATTGGCTGGTACTGCACTCAAACTTGAAGCAATAGAACGAATGGTAGGACTGTTAAAGAATCTGCCTGAAGATAGTTTATACTCAGATGTTTGTTCACGAGTACTAAAAGCAAGCATTCCCTACTTGAACATCACAAATGAGATTGCAGAAGCTGTAAAGATTGTTTTAAAACCATTTCCTCAGCTCTCAGAAGTTTTTTTCCAAGATGAAATGACTGTTAGGGCACTTCTGCTCGCAAAGGGTCGCGCACCTGCTACGGTATTGCCATTTATTTATTTTTTGCAATGTTTCCCATCTGAAGATGGGTTCGATCTTCTACAAGAAATGAGTAGCTTTCTAATAGCGCTTCCGGAGAATTTCCAGGATTATGATTACGACAACGGTGATGTAGTGTTGTCATCAGACTGCACTATTATACCTCCGCGACAAACAGATGGTGAAGGTGCGATAATAATACCGACTGGCACAACAGGTAAAGTGCTGTCTTCGGATTCTGAAAATCATTCTGTTATGGTACTTTTCAATCGTCAGTACAATGGTTGGATTTTGTTATTCCGCATGATGGAGTTGATTGATCAAGGTAAATCATGGGACAACGAGAAACTGTTTGATGAAATGATCAAACTTCTGACTTGTATTGTGAAAAATTTGGATGAAAACAAAGTGCAAGAGCTTGTTAGCATATCCGCTGATATTTTGGGGTATGGGGATATCATTGAGTTAATTACTCGGCGATTGGACTATGCTTTGGAGACAAAGAACGTTGACGCCTGTATAACCGGTATGAAATTTATGACCGCACTACTCCCTAGTATGCCGCAAAGAGTTTGGCCATATCTGTCTAGAAGCCGGCTTTTGGATATCAAAGGGCATGGTGGAATGTTAGAGGTAATTTTAGGCTCTGTTGAGCTTGTAAACTCTGATTACAAGTTTACACTGGCAGTGATTGATATTTTGACAGCCCTAGTCAGAAATTCTTTAATCGACGCTTTGACGTCTTCCATTTCTGAGCTGGTTAAACGGGATGTATTGAATTGTTTGGTAAAGCATTTACTACTGGTATTTGAGAGCTTTTTTTCTTGGAGGTATGCTTATCCCATACAAAAGACCCAGATTGCAACTGGAAGCATATCTTTGTTTATGTCTATTTTACAAGCTTGCTATTCCATCAATGACTCTACAGTGCAAGAGAAAAAAGTCACTCATATCTTATCCGATTCTTCAAAAATTATCATCAAATCTTTGTTAAGCCACGATGATAAATCGACCAGAGCTTTGCAGCCGCTTATCAAAACCATCGAGATAGCCGCAAATGGCGATGATCTCGATATAATTGGAAAATCTGCATTGCGAACCGACGAAGCAATCTTCTCACAGTATGTATTGAGATTCTGTTCTTTACTTATTCGGGTCAGAATGATCTCGCAGCTACCTTCTTCTCTTCTGGAGGAAAAGCTATTCGAACAGGCAAAAAATCTTACTGAAATTCTTGATCGATACGCCTTTTTGAGCGGTGCAGTTTTACAGCTTTTCGACTCCCTAGTGTCAGCGGACTGGAGTCAACCATCATCTCCATCATTGCTGGCGTATCTTGGTCCTCAACATGCCCATATCTTTTTGACGAGACTGGCGAGGATAATTAGCAGCGAAATGGAATCGAGTGCTATATTCCAAGCGTGCTATTGCATAAGCTCAATAATTAGTGGTAAACAAGAGGGATTGAGCATTTTGCTGTTGAGTGGCAGATACAAGGAAGTCTCTGATGTTGGTAAAAGCGAGAAAGCCTCTGTACCGCTTCTGCGTGTGCTAGAGGACAACATCATCAACAGGGACAATAATAGCTTTGCCCCGGAAACGTTGGCACCAATGCTCGATGTAATTTGTCTTGCTCATTCGGCATGGACAATCAGTGCTGGGGACAATCTTAGTGCTCTGTGCAATTCTCTAGTAGATCTAGTGAACGAGCTGATGATTAGTACATCTGATGAAGACACCAAACAACACAGTAAGGTACTACGGAAAAGCAACAACAATTTGATGGCTGCCAGAGCGATGCAGATTTTAGCGATTCAGCTATACAAGGACCCTTCTGGTTCCTGGTCTGCTAATTTTCTGAAGTATTTGAAGTTTGGAACGAATCTTGTCGACATAAGCAAAAAAGGATTTACGATCCAAGGCGCCCGCATGTCTTTGCATGGAAGCTTGTTCAGGAATTTTGAATCAAAATGGGGAAAAGATGGAAGAGTAACACTGGACTCTTTCAGTAGGAGTGCTTATTTTGGAAGAAAACGTTATGATATGAGATACTACTACGACGTTCAATATATGGATATTATGCTAGGCAGAAATCCGGTTTGGGCTGGTTATCGAAAAGACGTCATTGAAGCTAATGTAAATTTGAGCTTCCTCGACTCCCAATTCATTATGATCAAGGGATGGTGCACTTTGCTGAATGTGCTTGGATCTTATGCAGGACGCGTGAATGACAAGGAATTGTTGGAGCCATTGCAATCGGTATGTGAGCTCGCAATTACGTGCATTCGACCGAGTGAGTTGAATTTTCCTTTGTTTGAGAAAACAAACAAGCTCAGGTTAGACTCTGCTTATCATCTGATGTTGTTTTCTTCCAAAGCGAAAATTTTGAAATGCGACTTGAAACTCATTCAGCAAACTTTCAATATGCTAGTTGATCCTAGCTTGGAGTTTCTCACGTCCTTGGGAGAGACCTCTTCACAGAGTAAACTTTACCGAGTTATTTTGATGATACTGAATCTGGAACTGGAGTCTTTTATGGGTCCAAAGGGAGCCGGAAGTGAGAATTCTGTGAAAGCGCCTGGTAGCCAACTTGCTTTGAGTCGCTTGTTTCCTATTGTTCAAGGCATCGTTGACGTGATTGCGATTCGCGGCATGAAGGCTATTGCTTCTGCAGCACAAGCGGATCCAGCAGGAGGCTATGTCGAAGACATTGTCGTTTGTACACTCATTCTGCATAAGTGCTTAACGCTTCCCGGCGTGGAATCTCTGGCTGGTGCCTGGGTTCTTTCGTTCAAAGAGACTGAATGCTGTCGAACAGTCATGAGTTTGTTCAGTAACTCTCTTAATTTGACAGTGAAAAATGGCGATCCAATTTATGGCGAACTTTCGCTTTTGTTCTTCCAAGAGTGGCTCCAAATTGTGCCTGTTGCGGAACATTTTGTCAACGAGGGATTATTCAGACTTCTTTACGAGAGCCCAATATCTCGTCAGGTCCAAAGAGGTGAGGTAGATGCAACCAGTAATTTGAGATTGTACCATATTTGGACAAAGGGAATTATCGGAATTGTTTTGCAGCTTATGAAGCAGTTGAAAGGTTTAATTTTGGCCGATGCCGCTGTTTGGGTCAGCTATTTCTCAAAGCAAATAACCAGGTCGATGGAGCGATGGACTGACATTCAATACGTCTCATTTAGTATCATCGAAGAGACAAGCCAGCTCTTGCTAATTTTGTACCTTGTTAAATTGCTTTGCCGATCAGATGATAATTATTCTTTGCTGACGAAAATTTCGAATGATGTCGTGTGGGATCCGCAAGATTTGATTTCAAGCATTCAATATTTACTCGATCATCAAAAATACTTGGCGAGTAAGCTGGCAGTACTGACTATTGATGAGCAGCGAAAGTTTTCAAAAGATAGGACGGGCACACTACTTGTTGACAAAGTAGTTCAAGATTTGGAGGAGCTGCGAGATTTTTTGCAGGAGGTCTAGTCACGCACCAACCAATCCAAATAATAAAATGGGTGTGCACCCATCAGCAAGAGCTGTAAAGAGTACAGTAATTAATGGCCAATCTGTATCATTTACACAAAATACGAGTACGTTCGAGCGAAATACATAATTGTCTAGCCTGGACTGACATGGGAGTTGGTTCAATGGTTAAGCAGCCAGTTACGAAATAAATGAAGTACACATATGGAGCATCAGGGAACGATACGTAAGATAGAAACTATTTTCAAGCTCCAGTATTATAGGGGCATAAAAATCAGTTGTCAAAGTCCTAGTCTAAAAAGAGTGCAAGCGTTACTTATACAGACCAATTTGCCTCGGATCTACTATATGATGTGGAGATTTTAATGATACGAAAATAAGTTTATATTCTGCATTTAGTAAGGAAGTTTTTTTCGTAGACAGAAAATATTCTTATTCTAAAGGTTGGTTCTACAGTTGTGAAGCACTGGTAGATACGGGATTGGCGTCTCGAAAAAAATAAACAAAAAAGAATTTGCCAAGAGTGATGACCAGTTGAAAGTAATACCATGAGAGCTACATTACATTTTGGCGTTGTTGAGACGATGAGAGATGCGTACACAGACTGGAGATAGAGTTTCGCGGAATCTTGCTAGAGGAAACGCGTCACGCCAGAACATTTGAGCAAGCTTCAAGCAAATCAGAGAACAAACCTGGAGATGTAAAGCTACTGATGTATTGGAACAGAGAGCATGAACAAGGGGCAAAAATCAATAAGACCATCAGTGATGATATCGTCTCTACAGCATCAATTGCCTGGTTATGACACGAAGATTGTAAAAAGCACGCGCTCTGGAATTCTCGAATTCTATTTAGCACCAATTATTCAATTCCTGATGTTGAAGTCCAGGACTTCTGTACCGCCGTTACTACGCCCACTGTGAAAGTCCCCACAGGCATCTGTTGGATGCAGCGTTGACAGGTATAAAATGCTCAGACAGAAATTCCGATATGTCGCCTCATAACCAAAAAAAAACAATAAACCGAGGGAAGAAAGGATAATATGACATCAAATCGTCTACAATTGGAACTGCTATTGGAAAAATAAGCCATAAACGATAAATAGAATTGAGACATCAACGCGAATCGCGCTTCTCGAGGTTATTAGGTTTTTTGGAATGGTGCACACATAAATACCGCGTAGACAGCCGGAACAAGGCTCTTTTTAGAAGTGATATCTGTAATTCAGCTACATAAGTCATGCATATCTACAAAAACTAAAGGCACCAGGGCAGCGTGCACAGTAGTGTGGTGAAGTACACAGGCAATACTCTACAGGCGCCAGTTTCAAAAATATACTGCCTTGAATCATGGAAGTTTGAAGTTAGAGCTTACAAGTGGCCGCACTGTGCCTTAATTAAGAAGGCTTCGATACCCCTGAAAATCATCGTGAGAGCAAAAGCTGTCGACCGGAGCCGAGCCAGAGTAATACCAAATCTAGCTATAATTTTATTGGAATGAGAAATGAAAGTGACTCAAGGACTCAACGACATATTGAACTGTATTGCAATTGTGCTTGGTTCATTCCAGTCAGGTCCCGTGGTGAGAACCATTCCATCTCTTCCGCTTTGGGCCATCCACAGAACACTTTGAAATGTTTCACCGCGTCAGGACAATTTACTGCAGCAGTGCCGACAAGTAGTTGAGATAGGTAGTATTTGATTATGAAAAGCTCCAATAAAGGTGACAACTGGTATATAAATCTGATGGAAATATGATGGGTCTTTGAACACAGCCAATTCAGAGAATCTGGCTTGGAATGGCGGGGAGCCGTATTCCCTCAAATGTTCAACAGCCCAGCAGACATGTCTGTGCACACGCTTCTTAACCTTGCGTCGCACAGGTGATTTACGGTGCTAGCTTTGGCCCGTAATATACAAAACTCATCCCAAATGGGCAATAGCCAATTTATCTGGGCGAAGCGAGAGTTTTATAAACCGGGACCTTGGCCAGTTTGTAAAGCTCTTGTTGTAGAATCCGAATTCATACCCGCAGCTCTGGCAGTTGGTTTGTTCAAAGACCCCATATTCAGGCTTCAATTCCCACTCTGCTAGGTAGATTTTGCATTTCTGCTAAAGCAAAATGGCCTCAGGCGCCCTCGCTAGCGGTGTTTTTGCCGATGACGGTGGTTCCGGCTCCCCACCCGGCCTGTTCGTCGGTCCCTCTACGAAAGCGAATCTTTTCGACGACAAAGCGGACAGTCTCCTGTACGGCCCCGGAATTAACCCCCCTATTTCACCATTCGACCAAGCCATCGGAAGTAGCTCGAGCACCCGTAATTTACGAGAAAAGCATATGAAAGAGAGAATTACTTCTCAGAAGAAGCAAACGCCTTCAGCTCTGCGAAAAAAATGGATATGGCTTGGTCTACTTGCGTTTGTTATTATAGCTTGTGCAGTAGCGATTCCAGTAGGGGTAGTGTTCGGCAAGAGAAATAGCTCTAAACATGACAACAACTCCTCAAGTTCTAGCCCAACTTCGGGGTCAAGCACCAATTCCTCGTCTTCGGATTCGGGCTCTTCCAGTTCTAAAACCCCTGCCTCTGCTAAGGGATCTATTTTGGATATTTCCACATGGTTGGATAAGACTGATTTCAACCTGACATACACCAACGCCACGGTTGGGGGTCTTTCCATAATGGGGTTGAACTCATCTTGGAGCGACAATAAGTCTGCAAATTTCTATGCACCGGAGCTTAGCTCTGATTGGAATTACACTAAGGTTCCTATGCGAGGGGTTAACCTGGGGGGATGGCTTATTCTTGAGCCTTTTATTACCCCTAGTCTTTTTAATTACAGTGCAGATATGAACATAGTAGACGAGTATACTCTCAGTGTTCTTCTGCGAGGCAACTCTACCACGGGCTCCAACTCCACTTTAAAGTCAGTGTTGGAGAGGCATTATTCTACGTTTGTAACGGAGCAGACATTTGCAGAGATTGCAGATGCTGGACTTGATCATGTTCGTATACCATACCCTTATTGGCTTGTTAAAACATATTCTGGGGATCCATATTTGGCCCAGGTCGGCTGGAGGTATTTGTTACGGGGAATCGAGTGGGCCAGAAAGTATGGAATCCGAGTAGTGCTTGATCTTCACACGGTGCCTGGGAGTCAAAATGGCTGGAATCATTCCGGAAGAGAAGGCTATCCATTGTGGCTAAATTCCACCAATCCTGAAGGTGCTTTGTATGGAAATGAAAGTCTTGATTTGCATAAGCAGCTGGGTGCATTTTTCGCCCAGGATCGTTACAAGAATATCATATCTATGTACGGTTTAGTCAATGAGCCTAAAATGCTGACTTTGAACCATACTGCGGTCATCAACTGGACGAGCGATGCTTACAATATTGTGAGAAATGCAGGGTATGATAACTATATTACATTCAGCGATGGCTTCTTGGGCCCACAGGCATGGCCCAATATTTTCAACTCTTCGGAATATCCAAAAATGATCATTGATTTGCACGAGTATACAATCTTCAATTCCGACAATTTAAAATATACCCATTCAGCCAAGTTGGAATTTGCTTGTAACAATTGGGCAGGCTTAATTGTGGAATCAACTAATACCCAGACCGGACACGGGCCAACCATTGTGGGCGAATTCTCAATGGCAGACAATGACTGTACAAAATGGATAAACAGTGTAAATGATGGAGCCCGCTGGGATGGAACTTATGAAAGCAAGTACAACATCTCGGACGCAGTGCTCTATCCAGATTGCGCTACAAGCGACAACTGCACATGCACACCATCTAACCAGGACCCGTCAACGTATGGAACTGCCTATAAGACATTTTTGAGCCAATACGGGCAAGCTCAAATGCAGGTCTTTGAGCAAAATGGTGGATGGGGGTTCATATACTGGACATGGGATGTTGAGAGTACAGCATCCTCTCAATGGAGTTACAAAAAAGCCCTAGCTAATGGGCTGCTACCAGACAAGGCGTATGATAGGACATACAACTGTAGTACCGCAGTCACAGATTTTGTTAGTCTTGGACTTGCGGAAAGTTACTGATTACTGTTATCGTTCAGATGAATGCCAGCCCTTTGGCCTGCTGACGCTGTCCCGACACCCTATTTACGACTATTTAATTTGTAATTATAGTGCTCGTTTGTGTTTCTGTTTTGTTATAGTTTTTACTTTTGAATTTCCAATAACATGTGATAATTGCTGTTCTCGGAGCGAGCGTATCAATGATGGCCTGCTTTGCCGTGACCCCGTCCACCGTAGATCTGGGTAATCAGATCTGGGAATGCATACCCAAGGGTGCGGAGCGAAATGTGGGCTGGTCTGCTATAGTGGGCGCCCACCATGATCGAGCGGAATTCTCCAGTTGACAGCTATGCATTATTGAGCTTGCAACGGGCACCTTTCCACCGGTACTGAAAACATTCAGCCTGCTAAGCTGATATGGCAACAATTTCATGCCGAAAAAGCTTTATGATGTCTTTATGGTAATTCCCACTAGAAAAATTATTATTATTATTTAAGTTTCGGTGATCTCAATAAGCTAGTGGTTCCTGCTTGATGTCCTATAATGCGGCTGGGATGCCCGGTAGGCTTGTAGATCGTCGGGCAAGTTCCACATCCGGAGACCGCCAAAACAAAGTATTTCAGACAATCCCCCCTGAAATCAACTTGTTTACAGGACTGAACGCATGCGGATTGGCAGCCATACACTCACCCACCTGCCATTCAGCCAAAACAACAATTGCAACAGGAAAATAGAAACCCAAGAGAACGGCCCATTGAACAATTCGATTCATCTTTTCTCAACTCACTTACTTAGTTGAATCGACGCTAGCTACTATCGATTGGCCAGGATCAAACAACCCTGTACCATACCCTATTTATCACACCTACACCTGCCTTGGACACTTGAGACAATAATAAGACGAGTTGACCATTTACAGCCAAGGCTCATAAAACCTATAGACTTTTTGAAAAATAGGTCTATTGTTGATCCCCCCTGATTTTACCAGCTGGAAAGCCTCTGAAACACGGTGGTACAAATAAGCCAAAACTAAAAGCCAAAATCCAGAAGTCAAAACAGAAAGACACGAGCCCAAGAACAAAAAGACGGTCGCTCCATCATCTGATCGCCTTGTTTTGAAAATTAACTTACCTACTTCCTTACACCTCTCACTCATTTGACTTGTGTTTGTGTTCTTTACAACATCCTTGACCAAACTACACTACTTGGTCGTCCACTTATTCCACGTCTACCTTTATCTGGCCAACTGGGAATTTAAAGATTCATCCACAACAGCCGTCTTTAACTTCAGATAAAACCCCTCGACCATCTGTTTGGCTATAGCATTCTTTTTTGTTGAGTACACTTGATCCGGTTGAGATCCCTTAGTGTGATGTCTTTCAGGTCTCCTAGTCCTCAACGCTCCACTACTCGTCAGAAACCCATCCCATCTACTGCTCCAGTCGTGGATGATACAGAGACTTTTGATTTCGAATATGGCGAGACGCTGAAAGCTCGAAACGCCAGAAAAAGAAGGTCCCTTAACATTAGCTTGGACTTCAATTGGAATGAGAAGCCGTTAATTACTTCCCCAAACCGAAAGCCTCAGAGTCTAGAATTCCAGGGTGCTAAGGATCTTAGGCGTACCCACTCCCAGCGATCCGAAAGAAGGAGTATGGATTTTGAAAGCGAATTCCCTGGATCGAAGCATAAAAGAGGCATGATATCACCAGTCAACGGAACCCAATCCAAGAGATCCTCATTTCAGGCAGTTCTCGAACAAGAGAAAATGATTCAGCAACAACTCCAAGAACTGGCGCGTACTGAAAATGCCAGACTTCAGTCTTCCGAACCTGCTGCTGTCTCGAGCGATATTACTCGAGAGCTTGGTATTCCTTCTGGGCCCGAGACAAGAGTAATCTCCCCGCCTTCCCGCTCATCATCTCCTGCATTTTTCTCCTCGGCCAGCCAAAATGCCAACTATTTCATACCTTCGCATAGCAGAGACTATTCATTGCAGTCCAACATTTCATCTTCTACAGATGCCACTTCTCCAAGCCTTATTGGTAATAGCAGTTTGTCTAGTGCTAACAGTTCCACAGCGTCTTACACTTCATCTTCCAATCTTGCGACACCGGTGGCTAATCGAGTCAATAATACTTCTAAACATTTTTCAAAAAAACTGATCAGTCAGTTGAAGAAGAATGAGAACGGGATGTTCATCATGTCCCCTGATGACTTAGAAAGACTTCAAAATGCCGCAGAAGAGCTTTCAGTGTTAAGAAAGCAGCAAGAGCAGACAGAAGTTTATTCAGGTCCTACAAGACCCGGAGATATTGGAGGTGATGCACTTAGCTGGCAGATGGCTACAGATATTCTTCGATTGAGCACTTTCACGAAAGAGAAGAGTCTCCTTGCACCAGCAAGATCTCCAGCATCCAGCTTGGACGTTCTGAAGTTTCTGTGGACTACATTTAGTGAGCCAGACAATCTGCGTGACGCATTTCACAAAAATCAGTGGATCCCACCTAACGACGTCGTTAACAGCTTGAAATTCAAGATCCCTTCACCCGTCGGCATGTATCATTTATTCATGAAACTGATGTGTGTCAGCATTTCAGTTCTTGTTTTGTTTATCCAGGTCATCCTGCTTGGAATCATGGTTTTCCTTTATGTTGTTGGAGATGTTGTTCTTATTCCAGGCAGATGGATCGGTAATATTACAACCTCTTCTATATTGTGTAAGAAGAGTTCTACTGGTAAGAGCATTGCCAAGAAACTGAAAAAGAGCCGAGCCAATAAAGCATAATGCTCTTTCATAAACGCACACGACATGACCTAGCATTTCTCACGACAGATCTTTTTTGATCATTTTGTTTAATAGCAGTATATATATATATGTATAAAAGAATTGTCATAGTTTTTGTTTTTCTCTGTATATGGCTTCTAGTCCTCTTCTGATATTGTTGGCCATACCATTGACCGATGTTTTATTCGTTTCTCTCTCAACAAACACATGTATGAATTTGCCAACAGCTTTGGCCCGGGGATTGGTATCTACCTGTGAATCTGGCTGAAAAACTGCAAGCTCATATTCAACACTTGACTTTCCCAGTTTCACCACAGACATGCCTATTATGATTGGATGCGGAAATCCTTGAACCACCTCGTGGTAATCAGTACCAGAGGCAACTACCAAACCAATTTGAGGTGATGCCTGAGGATCAAACTCACAATGATGAATCATATAAGCATTGACAGCAGTATCGTAGAGTTGGTAGTATATGACATTGTTCAAGTGTCCGTAGATATCGCTGTCGTTCCACCGAGTGCTAATAGTGGTGGAGTATGGATAATGGCTCAATGTTGGTCGATATTTTACGTGTGCCATGGTGAACGTTGATATCGATATGCAGATCCAACTACTGAAGAACTGCCTATTACTTATTTGCTGCAATTGCTCCTTTTTTGCGTAATAATAGCCAGTATAAATCTCCTGATCATCCAAATATTTGTGGGGTACCTCGGTCACCTACGATAACTGGGAAACCCAATGTGGCCTATCTACATTACTTTGAAACTATATTGAAGGAAGGAGTTAATCTGGAAAGATCGTAAAAAACAGCATTTTGTCAGCATTTGGAAAATATCTTTATATTCAATTTCAGCACCTTGATGAGATGTAAACATGGTTTTAATTGGCCTAGTCACAGGGGCGAGTTTGGAGCCCATTTAAACCTCATTGCAATAAATTATCTACTTTAAAGCGAGTCGAAAACACTGCCATGAGCACCAGCATTTCTCTATTATATTAATAAGCAGCCTATGTTGAGTGTGTTTCGCCCGATTTAATTTTGATAGGTGCCATAATTCGAAGCCTTTTCAGTCATTTTCCGGGCTATTTTCAAGCATTTGTCAGGAATTACTACAACGGTTATTGGTAGGATATATTGCCGTTACGCACTCTGCTGGTAAAACACATTTTGGCCAATCTCACCATATATAACAAGAAGGCAGTTTCTTCTTATTATTGTAATTGTTCGAAAAACCAAAATGGGAAAGTCTTTGATGCCTGCGTTTTTCCTCTCGCATGGTGGCCCGACGTTCATGTATAAGGGCCAGATGGGTAGCGATATTGGAGCCTACGACAACACCAAGCAAATCGGAAAGTATATCGTCGAGACGTTGCGACCTGAATTTATATTGTGTGTGTCAGCCCATTGGCAATCTGGAAACGGCGCAAATGCTGTGGAAGTGGCCATTCCATCAAAGGCAGATGATGAAAACCCTTTGATCTACGATTTCTACGGCTTCCCGAAGCATATGTACCAGGAGAAGTTCGCCACCAAAGCCTCAACAACCCTTGCAAATGAAATAGTTCATCACTTGAAAGAAAGCGGATTTCAAGCTAAAACCACTATTCGTGGTATAGATCATGGTGTGTGGGTTCCCTTTAAAGTTGCATTTGGTGATTCTTTGGACATCCCGTTGCTGCAAGTGAGCTTACCAGGATCCGAAAGCATCGAATCTAATATCATGCTTGGAAAAGCACTAAGGCGATTCCGACAGAATGGAGCAGTCGTTTTTTCTGGGATGTCTGTTCACAATCTGCGCGATATGATGATAAATGGGTTTGACAGACCTCTTCCATATGCTAAGCCTTTCAACCAGCAGTTGAAAGCAGCTCTGATGAAAAGCAATTCTGATGACAGAATCGAAAGCCTACAAAAGCTGATGCAGGGCCCTCTGTTCAGACAAGCACATCCTACACCAGAACATTTTTTGCCGCTTGTAGCTGGAGTAGGATCATCATTTCATGAAGATATTCACGAAATTTATTCTGGAGAAACTGGAAGTTTGGGTTGGAGCATCTACAGATATGGCTCATTGCCTACTGAATCCAAAGCATAAGATCGCGCAACGGATTACCTGAACTTCAACTATGATATCCTATTCATTTAAAAATGTAATTTTGTAATAATGTAATATCCAGTTAATATATGCAAGGGATAATCCTATTGTGATCCTGTTCGTCAGCCTGACTGTTCCAAATGGGCTTGCCGCACCATTCAAATGCCTGCCTGATTGATCATGGATGGGTGCGATTAACGGTCAAAGTCTCACACCCATTCACATAATCCACGCCAAACTGGTCTAGTAACCACCACCAGCCTCAATGAGCAGCCTTTTTCGCTTGATAAGGAATGCAAGGTTCATCAGTAAGTTTTCAAATGGGTTTTGTTGATTTTTCTGTTCTAACAAGGCGTAGATCACACATCGCCCACAGAGCAGATGCTGGTGAACTTTCGGGACCAGGATCCGTTAAGCAACATCGTTCTCGGCAGTGATCAAGAAATTGGAGGTTATAGTACTTCAGAGTTAGATATTATTAGGCCAGAATCCAGAGAGGTCGGAATTGTTAATAGCAGCAACAAAACAGATCTAGTCTCAGATACATCACAGCTGAAAGATAATCATGCATTTGGTCGATTTCACGGCAACTTGAGCTTGGACTTGCCTCGAAATCGGCCAGATGTAGTGCGCTCAGGTTATGCGATGTTTCGGACCAAGGAATTATACCCCTCGCTTTTTGGAATCTTTACAGAGTGTTGGGATTGGAAGGCCTGTTCTCATATGATGTTAAGAGTTCGAGGTGATAGACGAAAGTATTTCATTAATGTTCAAGCCGAATCTGCTTTGAAAGCAGACATATATCAGCATAGGCTTTTTTTAAAAACTCCTGGTCAGTGGGAGACTATCATTGTGCCTTTATCGTCATTCATTCTTACCAACTGGGGTATTATCCAACAGCAGCTTCCTATGAATAGGGATCAAGTCAGAACTGTCGGGATCGGTCTGACAGATAGACAGTATGGGCCTTTCAATCTGGATGTTGACTGGATAAAGGTGGTTGATGAAAATCGTATAAAAGCTCTCATCTCAGGCATCGACGTCGAAGATCGGAACAAGGTTCTGGCCACACCAGGAAAAAGATTGAGCATTGATGATTTTAAATGATTGTCTAAAGTTTTGTAAATATTACATTTGAATATGAAATTTCAGTGGTTTTGAGCTCTTAGGCGCAAACTTCACCCCCCTCTGACCATCATGTTAATTACTTGCACACCTCTGACATATACTCTATCTTTCTCCACTGCTAACAAGCGGGAGTTACTGTACAGCCATTTATCCAGCAAAATAAGACCATCTACCTGATATTCGTGAAACTTCAGTACTCTGGCTTTTCTCAACTGCTTGGGGCCGTAATTATCTATCTGAATCGTCAATCTCACCCCATTCAAGCTAGTCGCTCTAATTATTTGAATGTTGCTCTCGATGCGACTAACTTTCAGTTTAGCCGGCACACTTCCTGCTGGTATTTCAACATCAACTCTCAATGTCCTGCTGCGTGGTACGGCCGAGCAGGTGCTGTTTGGTTGGACGTAAACGTCATAAAAATCGTCAGAGAATTCAATGGGTTTTCTCTCACCACCTTGACTTTCGAAATCTAGCCATTCAGGCGTTTGATAAATGTATTTCTGGTCAAGTGTGTAAAATTCTGGCAAGGATGCCACATTTGAATATATTCCTCCAAAACCAGATTTGTGCTCTAGCGCTTTGCAAACCGGTGGACTTCGAATTTCTCTCACTAGCTCTTCAAAAGTACGTTGAATAGCACTGTCATTTGAGATTTTCGTGAACCCCCTGGAGAAGGTGTCAGTTGCTTCTGCACCACCATTGTAAGAATGAACGACATCTGACTTGCTCCAGTCGAACGTGAAGAATAGTTTATGGAATGGAACAGCAGCTTTCATGAAGCCATTAAGAATAGCATTCATGGCAAATATCAATGCGTTAAATGGTAGGAGCACTACTACATTGCGTATTAATTTCAGGAGTCCATAGAGATTGAAATCCACTGCTTCAACAGCGATGAGCCTTTTTTGCTCAATCTCTTGCACTCTATCCTCATCATCCATTCTCGAATGAACAAACTTCCTAACTTTTGGATAGGCAGATGCACTTGCTCTCTCCAAGATTTCGCGATCATACCAAAGGGGGTGTGCTTCTGTTGAAAACACAAAATTCGAAATTTCGGAATTCAGAGGATGCGAGTCGTTAAATAATAGATAGAGGTACTTTGTAGTCTCAGTAAGGAAAAAGCTCTCCATTCTGTCAGACAGTAGGCCAGTTCGGACGTCTTGCATCCCTGAAAAGCCACATTTTGTGCGATAGTGGTTGTTCAGATCATCAATGACCTTCCTCCCAATTTGTAAATATATAGGGTCTTTAGTTGCCCGGTATAAATAGTAGTTACTTTCGATGAACTCTGGTCTTAAAGGATACCATTCGAGATTGACGGCTGAATATGGATCGAGGGCATAAAAATTCCACCTTTCAGGTAAGCCCGCATAAGCATTCCACAGTTTATAGTATACGAGATGATTTCTTTCCGCAGATTCTATGTCACCGTATAATGTTTGCACCGAGGGGAAGAAAGCAGCAAGCGAATCAACCCAAGTAGTAGCCAATTGACCAGAATTCATGTCAACGTTTGAATATTTCCAACCGTCAAAGCTGTATATGTTCAATGCTTTGTATGCATTACTGAATATCTTTAAAAATGATTCATCGCCGAAAAGAATATAATATTTCAATGCATATTCATAGTAAGAGTCGATGCTAGCCCCGTTACCGGTGATAGGAGAGAGCCATTCTCCCGAAACACAGTCGATCGACATTCCTATGAGATTCTTGGACGACCTTCGTGCCCAGATTTGAAAAAATGCTCTTCTGGCAGCCTTTTCAAATCTTTCGTCACCTGTTAGTCTACTCAACAGGCCAAATTCAAGCAGTAATGAACCAGCTCCAGAGCTACAAGTTTCTGTGATATGCTTATTACCAATAGGTACATATCCATGTTTAAAGTTGACTCTCGGCGCAGGTAGTCCTGTATCAGTTATAAAAGCATGTAGTAATCTTTCCCCCAGATCATATGCCAGTTTCAATAACGATCCGTCGTAACCGTCAATAGCATGACCCAAGCGAGGTACACTAGCATACAAGTGAGCACTCAGAAGACCACCCATACCTCTGATTGTTGTTTCAAAAACTTGCACCGTTGAAGGGACATTGAAAGTTGTATTAGTGCTGATGTAGTCCACCTTGGATTTGAACTCCTCGTCATCATAAATCAGAGGGAGCATATCCAAGCTGTCTAATAAAGTCACGGAGTAATTGCCAAGAACATCATTTCTCCCTAAGTTAGAGGGATCATCACTATCAAAATCAAGTGGCTCACAGCTTATTGGTCTTAACTCATCGCTAGGAAAACCATGCTCAACGTAATTGCCCCATGCATGTTCGAATAACTCTCGGGATGCATCTCTAAAATTAGTAGATTGAAAAATTATGCAAAGAAAAGACCATACTCACGTTAACCTTTTCAATTCCTGAGAATCGAACCCTACTTGCGCAGAGACGGTGAAGACTAAGAACCCAACATAACAGAACAGCAATGTTCGTCTATTGAGCACCGGCTGCACCATGATCCTGCAATTCAGAATATTTTCTTCATAGATCTGTTTGAAACAGTGCTATAAAATTGTTCCACAAATAGCGTCACAGCTAGAATGGCGCCGTAGGTAGTATAATTCTGATACGTACTGCTTGGATAATTAACGATTCCTAAGCAAAATGTCAGCAGTTTGAAATATTCCGCTTTGCACTCGCCTTCTGGCATGGAAGGGAAGAGCCAACAAAGCCATACAAGATAGGCTTGTACCATGAAAAGAGAAGTCGGAAAAAGGAAAAGAAGTGTCTATTATTGAAGTGCTATAGTTTGGCATGTTATATTGATTTAAGGAGATTTATTGTATTGATTAGTGCCTAGTGATGAATGGCCTAATGTCGGGCTTTTCTGGGTTTTTGACCGAGGAAGTGGAGACGAATGCGCAGTATATATGAAAAGCATATATATATTTCCAGACTGTTTTAGCAAGAAATTTAACTAATAATTTTAGACTACTATCACAACTAGCTCATAGATTGGCGGAACTTGTCGAAGAATAGATATCAGCCGTATATTACCTGTTTTGGGAAAGAGAAAAACACTTACTAGGCACGTCCATCTCGAACGCATTAAATTACTCCTTTATCAGGAAATGTAAATAAAGTGTGTGGGGAAAGTCATCATAATGCAAATGATATAAAAAAACAGTTGCCCGCAGTTGTTTTCCAGACATTATCACAAACTGCTATGTCGTCTTCTAACAATATATTGCCTTTACATTACCGGGGCCATCTGACTCAGGAGCGAAAGATTGTACAAGAGAAAGTACGACTAAGGTAGGTCAGAGTATCAATTGAAGGTTGGAATTGCTTTTAACAATTAGTCGAACAACATTTCATTCTCCGTCAGACTTGCCATCTCCTTGTAGCTCAAGACTACTCCAGCGTAAAGAGAAGAGACTTAGAAGGTAGGTTGTAGCTAACAATCCCAACAAGCGTGCTTTCTAACTTTAGTGTGAAATTAACACCATTTATTCTGGACAAATAACTATTTATTTTGAACATAAACTTTTTTTTGGGGACAATGGGCACACGGGGTATTAATGGAATCAATAAATTACTATAAATTATACAACAGAAACATCTATGCAGAAGGAGGGGACTCCCGCTCTCTTCCTTGTTGATCAGCTTCCGGCGAGCTTTTATTGAGCCCGCTTTGAGCTGCCTTGAGCATGCGCTCACGAACCGTTTCTCGATTGTCGCTCGATGAGCCTGGTTTTCCATTCGAGCCCCCGGCAGTTCCTAAGACTTGTGTAGTTCCAATCCATCCGCCTTCGTCACATTGTTCTTCTTCCTCACGCACACTACTTGTACCTGGCCTATAAACATCTCCCCCTACCATATGCCCAGCAGCTCCGAACGGATCTAAGCTGACCACTTCCTTCTCTAGTTTATTACACATATCCCAGAATTGTCTATCATGATCACCGAAATAATTATGGGTCAATTCGTGACATAAGACATTCCTGATTTCCTTGTAAGAGCACCAACCTTGATAATCATCGGTCCTAAGCCGGAGTCTAATGATTTGACCGCGGTTCTCGTTGAGGCCCAAACATCTCTTTTCATGGGTCGTATTGGTAGCAGGATCCAATTCTGTAAGTACTCCAACATACATCTTGTATTTTTTCATCACCTCTTGAACTCCGCGATCATCTCGAAGTCTTTGAAGAATGGCCAAACTCTTATCGGCATCACGGAACATGGGCAACGGAACAAGTTTTCCAAAAGTGTATCTACTGTCCACGAGACCAGATGCACTAGTTGTAACGGCTGCCTTTTTCTGATTTCTACGCTGATACTGATATCGTTGTAGTCTCTTCTGATGCTCTATGGCTTTGGCAGTCTCTGCATCATTGAGCTTCTGAATGTTCTCCTGAGGTGTACCCACAAGTGTGATTTTGGATCTGGAAGCTTCGGAAGAAAAAACCTGAGAAATTTTATCTTCTGGGTTCAAATTCTCGCCCTTCAGTAAACCTTTCCCAGGCGCGATCAGTTTTATAAAGTTCTTCGTGATTCCTGTTTCAAGCTCGATGTGCTTAATAAGCTCACCTATGGCCGTTGTATCATCAAAGTCGACGTTTTTCTTCTCGCCTTTATAAGATATCGATAAAGCAGGCATATTGATCTTTCTGTTAATGCAAATCTACAGCAATATGTTTCGTTAGTTTAAAGTGCTTTGTAGCTTTCCAAAGCTCGGGGCGAGCCAAGAGGTGGGTGGCTGATATATATATCGATGTAATATGGGGTGGGTCGGGCTATATTCTCGCCTCCGTGAGATGGGAATCGCATGGAACAACTCACTTACAAATTGGAATTTTGGGATCAAACTTATTGTTCTCCGAAATAACGGACTTAAGTTGGGAAGATCGAAATCATAATTCGTTAGTAATTGATCCGTAGGGATGTAGCATATTACAAATGGCGACATCGTTATCTAAAATTCAGGGTACTGTGAACAGTTAGTTATCGGCGATATTGGCACAATTGACGACAAGCTCTCATGATAACTTGACTATCACACATGCTGAAAAAAATTTGAAGCTACTAAAAGTGAAAATGCATTTTTATTGAGATTTTTTTTTGATTTATTACGACCAGACAATATGAAAGTAAATATGCGGAGATACCCAAAATGGATAGCAGATATCCGCCCTCCTTCTCACATTTTTCCGAAAAAAATAATACCTTGAATCAGAACCCATTTATGAGAATTTCCATCATATTTGACATCCCAAAAGTCTGCATTTGACAATCCTGTCCCAAGATACTCCTTGTTGGTTCATCTAGCAGTTATCAGGAATCCTTCTCTGCTTTTACCCTACTGCCAACCCACACAATCGCGTCGTGGAATTTGTGGTTTGACCAGCTCACACTCTACCACGGCTTGTCACCAGCAAATATGTCGACGCTGACGTACAAAAAGTATGACGACCTTGAGGCCGGCAATCTTGATAAGATGACAGTCTATCAAGAATGTAATGCTGGCTTCAATGCGTCTCCTATACAGGCCAAAAAGTGCCGATTGCTGTTGTCCAAATTGATCCATTTGCTACAGACTGGTGAAAAGTTCCCTCCTGACGAAGCCACAACTCTTTTCTTCGGTATCACGAAGCTATTCCAGCATAAAGATCCGGCTTTGCGACAAGTTGTGTATTTGGCTATCAAAGAATTGAGTTCGACTGCCGAGGATGTGATTATGGCCACTAGTAGTATCATGAAGGATGTTCAATTGGCCAATGATATGATTTTCAAGCCCAACGCGATTCGAGCTTTAATCAGAGTTATCGATGCTGCCAATGTTCAGAATATCGATAGAATGATGAAAACTGCTATAGTTGATAAGCATGCAGCTGTGTCTTCTGCTGCACTAGTCTCATCTTATCATCTCATGCCAATCGCCAAAGATTCCGTACGAAGATGGGCCAACGAAGTGCAAGAAGCCGTTGTCAGTCAAAAGACATATCCTCAAAGTACCTACGAAAATCGATATACTTCGGGAATATCACACATGACTCAGTATCATGCTTTGGATCTCCTATACCACCTCCGATCACATGACAGAATGGCTTTGATGAAGTTGATTCAACAGCTCTCCAATAATCAATCGGGAATGTCTCTACGATCTCCCAATGCTATTGTCATGCTCATTAGATACATTGCCAATGTCATCAAAGAGGAGCCTTCTTCTAAGGAGCAATTCTTGGTTTATCTTGAAAGCTGGCTCAGACACAAGTCCGACATCGTCAACATTGAAGCTGCCAAGACTATTCTTTCTATTGATACTCTGACTGATGCTGAAGCTTCGAACACTATCCAAATTCTTCAAGTTTTCCTCAGCTCGCCGCGAAGTGTCACCAAATTTGCTGCTATTCGATTGCTGAATAAGTTTGCTCTCAAAAGACCACAGGTCGTAGCAGCATGCAACACTGAAATTGAAGGCCTTATCACTGACTCTTCTCGTTCAATTGCTACTTATGCTATTACCACATTGCTTAAGACAGGAAATGAATCGAGCCTCGACCGACTCATGAGCCAGATTGCAGGATTTATGTCTGACATCACAGATGAATTCAAGAGCATTGTTGTAGATGCTGTCAGATCTTTGGCTCTCAAATTTCCTTCAAAGCAGTCTGGCATGCTATCTTTCCTTGCTGGTACATTAAGAGATGATGGTGGGTTAAACTTCAAGACTTCTGTTATTGAGGCTTTGTTCGACATGATTCGATTCATCCCTGAATGTAAGGAAACTGCTCTCGGACATCTTTGTGAATTCATTGAAGATTGTGAATTCACCGAGTTGTCTGTTCGTATCTTGCACCTTTTGGGCCAGGAAGGTCCATCGACGGGCAATCCTACCATTTATGTGAGATACATTTACAATAGGGTCGTTTTAGAAAATGCTGTGATAAGAGCTGCGGCAGTAACTGCACTAGCTCAGTTCGGCTTGGTACAGGACAAAAATATCAAGAATAGCATCAAGGTACTTCTCACTCGATGTCTTGATGATGACACTGATGAAGTACGAGACAGAGCTGCTTTGAGCTTGCGACTTCTTGGATTGTCTGACCCAGCAGTTGCACAGACATTCATGTCACCCAAGTCAAAATACTCACTGCCTCAGCTGGAGTATCAATTAGCACTTTATGTCTCTAATGATGGATCCGACTTTAGCGCACCATTTGATGCTAGCAATATTCAGACCATCACATCAGAGGAAGCATTGGCTGATGCTCTCAAGAAAAAGACCGCCTCTACAACTCAGGAAGAACGAGTCGACGAGAAGAGAAGTGGTAAAACTGATACTAAAGATAGATCTACTAGTGGAAGAAGCGGTGATAGTGATTTACAGAAAGAGATGGACAAGAGGGCATATGCTGCAGCGTTGTCTGAAATCCCAGAGGTTGCCAGTTACGGTGAGCTTTTCAAGAGCTCCGAGACAGTCTTGGCAGAGGACGAATACAAGGTTACAGTTGTCAAGCATATTTTCAAGAGTAACTTGGTGATTCAGTACAAAGTTGAAAACACTGTCAAGGACTATATTCTTGAGAATGTCCAGGTCGAAGGTGCTTTTGAAGAGACTGATGCTGAGCCATTATCGGAAGAAGTCACCGAGACTGCTATTATCCCTATTGATAAGCTCGAACCATTCGCTACCCAGTCTATCTACACGCTTTATGACAATGCTAGCGGCGAGCCTTTTACTGGTCTATTCAATTATGCATTACAGATGAGCGTCAAAGAAGTCGACCCAGCCACAGGTGAAGCAGAAGATGATGCATATGATGATGTATATGAACTTTCTGAATTCAAGGTGGTTGCAGGAGACTATATTCATCCTGCTTTTATTGGCAATTTCCAGCATCAGTGGGATGAGTTTTCCTCCGCTCATGAAGCTTCTGGTACTTATCAGCTAGGCAAGTCGACCTTACGTTCAATTGCCTCTACATTGGTTGAGTTTTTGTCGATGATGCCTCTGGAAGGCTCCGATGAGCCAGCATCTGAGAATACTCACACTATGAAGCTTTGTGGAAGATCCATCGATGGTGGAAAGGTGTTGACTTTGATTCAGATGGTCAACAGCACAAAGAGTGGTGTCACTATCAAGATCACCACCCGAAGTGACAGTGAACGCATGGCCACTTTGGTTAGCGACTCTATCGAGGCTTTGTAATTTGTATTTCCAGTTAATAGTAGATTGTTAAAAGACAAAGTTGTTACATTAATGCTCAAATGCTCATCTCAGACATCAGCTTTGAGTGGTTGTTGCATGCCTTGAATAGTCTGCGGCTTGTCTCCTTCATGTGCCATGGAAGCAAATAAAACACCAGACGACAGCGATCCGCGTATATCATTTGATCAAGTTACCGGGCGTTGGATTTTTGCGGATGAGAAAACCGGGCTGGAATACGAGTACGATGAGTCTATGAAAGACTGGGTTCCCTTAGATAGTGATGAAGCGATCAAAACACAGCAGGAAATATACGACAAAGAACACGAGTCAGAGGTTGAATACGAAAAAGGGGACGAAAAAGGGCCCAGGAGAGAAAAAAAGAGGAAAATTGCTCGAGAAAATTCGCTGGATGGACCTCACGCTAAACAACCGAGACAGAGTACAGCTGTGTATGTCAGTGATCTGCCTAGCGATGTCACAGTTGAAGAGATACAAGAGGTGTTTTCAAAATATGGAGTTATTGCGGAGGATTTGATTACCGGTGAGCCTAAAATAAAGATTTACAAAGATGAAGAGACCGGGGCTGTGAAAGGAGATGCATTGGTGGTTTATTTCAAACCAGAGAGCGTACCATTGGCCATTGAAATGATGAATGATGGACCTTTTCGATATGGCAAGACAGGAGCACATAATATTAAGGTTGAAAAAGCAGAATTCAAAGAGAAATCTGATAAGGAAGGAGCTCCGAAAAAACTGAAACCAGAGACTAGTCTTGAAAAACTCAAAATACAGCGTCGACTTAAAAGGCTCAATGGCAAGATCTCCGAATGGGATGATGATGATCATGAAACTATCATTCCTAAAAGATGGGAAAAAGTCGTATTATTAAAGCATGCATTCAACCTTCAAGAGATCACAGAGGACCCAGCAGCTCTGCTGGAGATCAAAGAGGATCTGATGGAAGGGTGTGAGCAAATTGGCCCCGTTACAACCGTTACAATATACGATCTAGAAGAAGAGGGTATTGCTATGGTTAAATTCAAAGACAAGAAGCACGTTGAGCCATGCATTGAAATGATGAATGGAAGGTATTTTGGTGGAAACAAATTGGAGGCCAGCAAATATGATGGAAGTGTGAAGTACAGTAGAACACAGAAAGGGGCGGAAGATGAGGCCGACGAGGAGAACCGATTGGATCAGTTTGGAAATTGGCTGGATAAGAATGAGGCATGAGATCAGTACATAAAATCAAATTGTCCGATGTGAGCGTCGCTATTGTGCATACTGGCATCACTGCTAACCATTATACATAGAAAACCCGCTCCACCACCCGGCGATAAATATATAATGACATGTATATCTACTATTTATAAACTTCATATTATTTTTGGGAGTATTAAAAGTCATGAGAGGCCGACTCGTTGGCTCTGTCTCAATCTATAAACAAATTATGTGGTTTCCGTATGTCTCATCACGCACCACTCAAATTTTTTGTAGTTGAAACTTTACAACTCTTTCACTTCATTGTTCAATCACATATCATTATACACAATGCCCCCTAAAAGTGCACCTAAAGAAGAAAAGATCCTTCTTGGCCGACCCGGTAATAACTTGAAATCCGGTATTGTCGGTCTCGCCAACGTTGGTAAGTCTACCTTTTTCCAGGCTATCACCAAATGCCCTCTTGGAAATCCCGCCAACTATCCTTTTGCTACTATCGAACCTGAAGAGGCCCGAGTTATTGTTCCATCTCCTCGATTTGACACATTATGCTCCATGTACAAACCTTCTAGCGAAGTTCCTGCTCACATCACCATTTTCGACATTGCTGGTTTGATTAAGGGTGCTCATTCCGGTGAAGGTCTCGGTAATGCTTTCTTGGCCAACATCAGAGCTGTCGATGCTATTTATGAAGTTGTACGATGTTTTGACGATGCTGATATCATTCACGTTGAAGGTGATGTCAACCCCACTCGAGATTTGGAGATCATTCATGACGAATTGCGACTCAAGGATATCGAGTTTGCTGAGAAGCACCTTGAGGGTGTAGAGAAGATTGTCAAGCGAGGTGGACAGTCTTTGGAAGTCAAGGCTAAGAAGGAGGAGAAGATTTTCGTTGAGAAGCTCATTCAGTACTTGAAGGACGGTAAGCGAATTGCCAATGGTACCTGGACAAGTAAGGAGGTTGAGATCATCAACAGTATGCTTTTGTTGACTGCTAAGCCTGTTATCTATCTTGTCAATCTTTCCGAGAGAGATTACATTAGAAAGAAGAACAAGCATCTGTTGTCTATTAAGCAGTGGGTTGATGAGCACTCTCCTGGTGATGCTATCATTCCTATCTCTGTTAATCTTGAAGAACGACTTGCTCAGATGGAGACCGACGAGGAGCGAGAAGAAGAGCTCAAGAACCTTAACACACAGTCAGCTCTTCCTAAAATTATTCTCACCATGAGAAAAGAACTCAATTTGATTTCGTTCTTCACTAGTGGTGCTGACGAAGTACGAGAATGGACCATCAGAAAGGGCACTAAAGCTCCTCAGGCTGCTGGTGTTATCCACACGGATTTAATGAACACATTTATTCTTGCTCAAGTCACTAAGTATGATGATTTGGTCGAGCTCAAGGATGAGAACTCTGTTCGAGCAGCTGGAAAGTTGCATCAAAAGGGTAAAGATTATGTCGTCGAAGACGGTGACATCATCTATTTCAGAGCCGGTGCTGGTAAGAATTAAGCATTTCTGTTAGCAGTTATGAATCAAATAAAAAATAAATTTGAGACTACTCTGAGTTGCTCATAGTGTTCCAGGTTTTGCAGTTATAGCTCCATTTTGGAAACATGCTCCGCTGTACAATAATTCACTTTGTCACCTAGCAGCGAGTTCAGAAACAAAGTTTTCCATGTGATTTTTGTACAGTTTTCTAGGTCAGCACCTAGAGTTTCCAATGTGCTTCCTTCGCGCATATAATGAGCTAGCTTTAGAGGACGCAGCTTTGCTCTTTTGCCAAACGATACTGGAATTTCATTTCCAACATAGTCATCGACAGTCATTCGGAGCTTTCTCAATGATTGGTAATATGATTTTTTCAGGGTTTCAGGTGACTTCTGGCATCGATGTTCTAGCTTTTTAGCAACTGACGGTTAGCATTGGTAGTGAGCTCTATGACTGTCGGCACACCTACAATTTTGCAACACATTCTTGGTTTCGGTATAATTACTT
Organism: Zygoascus meyerae; assembly: GCA_030561445.1. NCBI lineage: Eukaryota > Fungi > Ascomycota > Dipodascomycetes > Dipodascales > Trichomonascaceae > Zygoascus > Zygoascus meyerae. Next base: position 80,714 of record JAKTXC010000024.1, read on the forward strand.
ATCATCACTTCAAAAAAGTTCATCATAACAGGGTACATTTCCTCAGCTGCCAGAACACTCAGGTCTATATTATCTGAAATTGGCAAGGCTCTCTTGGATCTTGGAGAATTATCGTCACTAAGGGTATTAGAATTTTTGTCGAAAATAAATATATCCGCACTAGATGAAGAAAGCTGCAGGCAATAGCTCATTTCTGATGCTCTCAGATCGACTTGACAGAACACAGAATGAAATAAGCTCTCAATCCCTAATGATCGAGCCCACACATTAGCAAAGCGGTCAAAAAAGTCATCATTGCTGAATAAAATAGCTTTGGCTATCAAAGATGAGGATGTTGTAAGAGCATCGGAAATCATTTCTCTCGTCATGCTTAATGCAGAAGTGTTATCAGAGCTTCTGGATGCTTTGTCAAACGCATCGAAATCTTCAGCTGTGGTTCCGCTCTGGAAAACAAGTACAAGCACTGGGCGACAAGGATATTTGAGAAGATTATGATGTATAGGTATTGATTCACGGGGTATGCCAATTTGAGAGAGCCAAAGATCTGAGCGCACATAAGGAAAACGCTCCAGTTGCCCATTTCTGAGCAGATCTACTGGTATCATCAGGAAGGCACTAGTAATAAGGTGATATTTTGGGAAATTGAAAGGAAGACCAGTGTGCACGCATTTGCCTGCTTCATTGAACACTTTATCTGTAGATTCTCTGATCGATGATGAATTGAATAAGAATAATAATGAAGAATTACGAGGAAGAGATATATCCGTCCCTGTTACTGGTATATCTAATTTGAAATTCCTTCCCAAGCTTGATGTATCCAAATTTTGGTACTCTTGAAGCTCTTTATGAAGACCCATAGCGTTTAAATCATGGCGGTTCAACAGCTCGCTAGGAATCACATAATAGCTCTTCCATAGATTCTCAATTCGATATGAATCGAAAGCCCCGGCAAATTTATTGTAAGAAAGTAGTGCTAAAAAGGTAGCCCGAATAAGGTTCATGATTCTTGAAAAATTTTGAAATTTAAATTAAAAAGAGTTATTTACAAAATGATATTTACAAAGATGGGAAGACACAACTTTTATTTAGAATCGAAAAGTCCTCCAAGCCATCCCTTCTTCTGATTCTCCCGCTGGTCGGCAGGCATCCAAGCAGCCATCTGTTCTTGGATCCTTTCAATAGATCCCTGAGCATCGTAATTTCGGCCGAGAGCATCAATGAAATTGCCTTCTGGATCCATCAGATAAAAAAAAATTGAGTGGTCAACAAGATATTCGTCTCCAGCTTTGAGATTAGGAGGAGTAGAAAAATAAACTCGATATTTCTTGCAAGTCTCCTTGATTTCATCGTATGAGCCAGTCAGGCCAATTATAGCAGGGTGAAACTCCTGCAGATAGGCCTTGAGCACCTCAGGACTATCTCTGTTTGGATCGCAAGTTATAAAGATAGGCTTGAGAACCTCCCCATCCTTGTTGATTACGTCTATGACTTCAGACATCTTCTCCAGTTCATCTGGACAGATATCGGGGCACATCGAGAAGCCAAAGTAGATCAAGCTATACTTGCCTAGCAAATCTTTATCGGTAAATTCATTGCCATTCTGGTCGATGAGTTTGAATGGACCTCCAACAAGAGGCTTTCCATATCCTCTATTGGCATCGGCCTCTTTTTGGATATTGATTCTTTTCTTTTCTCGCTGAAGATACCAAGTGAGAGCACCACCAGTTACAATAAAAATCAAAGCTGCCTTCCAATTCAAAAATCCCACAGTTGAAGCCTGCTTTTCTCTTTCAATGTCAGCTTTGGAACCTACAGCAATTCTGCTTAGAGGCTTTCGGGGCTTCAACGGGTCGTACCCATGCACCGAGGTTCCTGATTCAGTACCCAGAGTATTTTTCACTCCATCGTCGTTCTTTTTCTGTTCCTGTAGCAGAATAGAAGCTTGATGGAAGCACCTCGCTTTATTGAAACCTAATCTGGTAGAACTTCGCAATCCAGCTCTGGCGAAAGAAAGCATATGTGATTAGTAAATGGAGTGATGAGTTGTAGTGGGGTCGTCATTTTACATCTCAATAGATTCGACAGTAGTGTGGCTGAAGCACCTAGCTATTTCGCTCTCTCCGTCACCAACTGTGAAGGAACAATGTTGACCACTATTGGTGCGTATTTTGCAAATTCAAGCTGTGGGTATTGTGATGAAATTCGGAGCTCCAGATATGGTTTCATGGTAGACTCGATGACTACCAGCCAGTACAAGCAACTGGCGGATCGTGGCTTCCGCAGATCGGGGAAGTATCTCTACAAGCCTGACCTGAAGAACAGTTGCTGTGCACTGTACACAATTAGACTTGATGTCAATAGATACAGTCCCTCTAAAGAACAGCGAAAGTGTTTCAATCGGTTTACTCGAATGGTCCGAGGTGATAGCAAATCACTACATAAGAATGGCAAGGACAACATATTTGATCTGGTAGCGGAAATAGATTTACAAGATCAATTGCCTGGGGAGAAATTCCAAATTTTTTTGGACAATGGGAAGTTCACAGCTGAAAAGCATGCTCTGTATACGAAATATCAGATGTCTGTGCATGGAGATACTGAGGATGAATGTGATGAACCACAGTTTAGGAGGTTTTTATGCGAAGCGCCGTTCTCTAAAGATGAAAACAGCACTGAATCAGGATTGGTACATCAGCTTTATTATCTCAAGGGGAAGCTGATTGCATTTGGGGTACTTGATATCCTCCCCAGCTGTCTTTCGTCCGTATATTTCGTCTGGGATCCTGACTATCATGATTTTTCGCTGGGGAAAGTGGGTACTATGCGAGAGATTGGACTGGCTAAAAAGCTCAAGATTCCTTACTATTATATGGGATACTACATTCATAAATGTGTGAAGATGAGGTACAAAGGCCAGTATCGTCCAAGCGAACTGCTTGATCCGGAATGGCCATTGGAAAGCGAGACTCCCTTATGGTACAATCTTTCAGATTTTGTTAGAAAGTTTGAGGAGGGTCAAAAGCTTGTGAGCTTTGTTAGAAATTTGGATGAAAAGAAATCAGAGGAAAATCCAGGACGAGAGAATGAAACTAGCAAAGATGTCAATGTAAACAGTGAGAAAGAGGATGATTTTATGTTCCAATCGATGCCTGGAAGAATATTACCCCAGTCGAAATTGATTCAACTCATTGAGGAGAAGGGTGCCGATATGCAATCTATGAAGCTGGCACTGACTCAAGGAAGATTGGACAGTAATAGTGCAGCATTCCCAATTTTTCGTCTAGAAAACTTGGCCAACGAGAATATCAAAAACCTCGTATATGACTACCTTTTAGAAATGGTGTCAGTTATGGGTGTGGAAGTCATCAAAGATATAATCGTCTCTTTAGACGGATTTTGAAATTTCAACAATATTATTACCTAGCAACCGTCCAGTCTATTTTTTTAGTCATCAAAAAGCATATTAAAGTATCGAAGTTACAAATCATCATCACCAAGCCCAGCCACAGTGACTATTTCGCCAGGCTTGAATGGAGGCAGTCCAAGATATGGACAACCGTCACATCGGAAAGCATCACCTAGAGCACAAGATCCACAGCTACCAACGGGTTTGCCAACAACAGTGAAATCTATCTCGGTGATGTCATTACTGTTAAAAACGACTGCATTCTGCTTGGCTTCTTGTTCGGCCTCTTCTTGTTCTTCAATTTCTTTAAGCCCGCAGGTACAGTCTTTGCAAGCCTTTCGACGACGCTTGCCATTGCCTGGGTCACATTTCGCGGGGTACACAATGGTGGAAGCATCTAATGCAGCATCTGCATCAATAAGATCATTTTCATCCATGATATCATCATCCGAATCATCGTTGGTCGTATCTCTCTTGGTACCAATGCTTAGTTTCTTGAATTTCGGAATGACCGATTTTTTATTACCCGAGCGTCGGGTCAGAGCTACTGGAGCGGCCGAATTTTTAACAGCAGCAGGTTTAATCCAGGCAGACTTCAAAGGGTTCTCCATTAAGCCACTAAGTAAAGCAGGCAAAGCATTAGAGAAATCAACGGAGCCAAGTATTTGTCCCTCGGGCTGTAGACTATCAGCTAGGATTTGAACAGTAGAAGCGTCCAAATCAACTAGCGAGGTTTCAGGGTATGATGCGATATAAATATGCTTAAAGTGACCTGCTGGAAGCTTAACAGCCTTAGACTTGACTCTATCAAGCAACTGATGCTGACTATCTTGAGAAGCAAATGGCTTCAGAACATTCTCCACAGCGTCGGCATGAGAAACCAAGTCTGCAGTAAGTACAACCAAAACCGGACCTTCAATACGATCCACAGTCATTATGCAAGTGTTTTAAAAGCCTGTGTGTCGAGTAAAACGTCGTTGTTGCGAGTCAGTTGGAAGTAAAAAAAAGAATCAGTCAAACTACCAGACATTACTAATGGAAATAAGTCACGTGCCACCACTTTCATCCCGCTGTCGGAACACCGCAAAATACTTATCAATACTACGGAGAAAGCTTATGTAACCAACAGAGACTGGCCAAGTAAGGGAATCACCTTGCAATTCTGGTATGTATAATCGGTTTATAGGATGCTGGAAAAAAAATTCATAAGAGCTGGATATCAAGAGTGAATATAGAGTTGCACGAAAGGGAAGTTGTTACTGGCAATACTATTAGTCGGACCCATTTCAAAATGATCAAACAGACTTACCCATCTAGCTCCCCGGAGCCGAATACATGGATTGAGCAGGATGCAAGAATATATCAGAGAACAGAAAGCCGTTGGAAGAAAATATTATATCAGCGGGCTGTCGCACGCATGAGCAGTAGCGCAAAACACCAAACCTAGATATTGAAAGCACTTTTGGCTGAGCAATAATTGAGCCCTTGTGTGGTTGGTGGGCTGGCCGATAAGCACCAAGCTGATCGATAAGCAGAAAAGGGTGTGGGGAACGATAAGAGCGAGGAGAGCAATGACGACATCAAGAACGCATGGTTTCGGGCAGTGGCACGCCATTGTAGAAATGAAACATCCATATTTGTATATCGCTAATATCCTGCATAAAGCTCTATAAATTGACGTAATATTCATGAATTGTGTCTTTTGCATCATCGTCCTTGTTGAGCAGCCAAGCAAACACTCACCCCCCCTCCTCCCCAATATTCATCAACAGAGTTGGGCTTTCATGCAGCCTTGGGATTCAGACAAAAGTAGTAAAATTCATCACTACAATAGTATATGATGTGACCTTCGAGCGGCCATTCGATAATCTATTCTGCTCCAGCTGGAAACAACTAGCAAGGCAACGGGGCATGTGCATCTTTCCGGCTTAGGGTTGTAAACCTTGACAGTGATGAGCTAAAAAGGAACTAAATCAGCAAAAGGTTGAAGAAAGTGTTGGCCGCCTGTCTTGTAAGCCAGCTAGGCAGGCGACCGCGGAACATCGGCACACACATAATATTGTTGGTCGGCGAGATAATCAAGCCATCTGGTCGGAACATGTCATATCATGACTCAATGCGTTCCCGAGGAAAACGATAAACAATTGCGAGGTGATAATTATTTTTGGAACACACTGCCTCAGGCACCACCTTCCCGAGAATTTATGGTAGCGTGACCAAATGGAAGTTTCTAGTGCTAGCCATTCTCAGTGGTACCATAAACATCGCAAATTGTCATTGCCACCTACCCATCCCCATCGTTATCACCCACATTGCACCGCAATTTCCTAATTGGGATGGCCTCGTGAGCACCTGTCTATTCATTGAGCTACCCCATCAGTGGAGACAGGGAACTCCCCGCTTGTTTTTGGATAGGCCAATTAATGACTCTATAGGGCTATAAGACCCGAATATAAATAGGGGGAGTTTTGCTGCTTGGAAGTTTTCTTCTTCACCAATTGTTTGAGTCTTCAATTTCTGATTGTCGATTCTCAATTATCTACTTTTATTGTTATCTACCACTAAACACATAACTACTTCACCACCATTGCTTATCTGCTAGCTTGGTGCATCCATCCTCTTATCCACTTGAGTTCACACACATCATAGTTGATTTGCTGGATTCAATCAATTTCACACCATGACTAGAACCAACCGATATCACTCTCGAACCGAAGAAGCGGGTCTTCCTAAATATTTTGCAAAGTCTGGCTTTGTGAACACTGACCCTAGGAAGGTGAAGAAGGATGGCCACGGCCGAGGAAACTGGGGTCGAGAAGGTGATGAGATTGAAGACTTGGAACAATCTGGAGAATTCACTTTCCACCACACCCGAAGAAGATCCAATTCCATGTCTGCTACCCATCCTGATATGATGCCCCAAAACAAGTTTGAGATGGACGAAGATGTTTTCGAAGAGGAATAACTGATAGTCTGACGATGCAGCCTGTCTACACTTGTTATTCCGCCATTAAACTGCCTATCAAACACACCACAACTTGCCTCTGTGTATAGACTATTTATGACTGCATTTCGAGAGTTTGACACTCTTGAATTATATATATTTGGAATGAAAATATTTGATCAAAATTTTAGTGATTTGTTCTTCAATAACGGGATTAAAGGTACTACGTCGTGAAATTTCAATCGCTCGTTTGTATTACGTTGGACACGGCGGTACAAAGCAAATTTCATAATATTCATTATAAGAAAAAACGAATGCAAACATCCTCAATATCATCCTCCTGCCACTAGCTGAATGATTTGCTTGATCGCAGCTTTTTATGGGTTTTTTCGTAGTTTTCTTGTTCCGCCAGTGACAACCCCTGAACTCCAAGATCTTCATCGTCATCTTCGTCAACAACTGCTACATCTCCTCCTTTCATCGACTTGGATACTCCTGAAAATCCTGAGTCGTGGGCGTCTTCTTCATCTTCATCTTCATCTTCATCGTCATCATCTTCACCAATTCGGGTCTCTTCATCCTCATCTTCATCTTCATCGTCATCATCAGGATAACCACCTAGTTTCATGACAACTTTATCGACAATTTGAACCCAGTCCATCATGCCTCCCATACCAATGTCGCCATAAGATCCCACTACTTTTTCCACAGGCTTCAATACTTCGATCCATTTCATGTCTTCTTGAATCACCTTTAGATGTCGCTTAGTGGCAGGATGATTATAAGCATAGCTCAACATTGCCGGGGCAATAAGAATTGGATACTGAGTGTTCCAGGCCCGAATTACATTAGTTAGTAGATTATCGCATAGGCCTAGAGCAAGCTTGCCCAGAGTGTTGGCACTGAGAGGGCAAATAACCAAGATATCAGCCCACCGTCTCAACTCAATGTGTAAAACAGGATCGGTTCGACTTCTCCAAGTCTTCCATTCATCATTATCTCGCCATATTCTGACAGATGATGGTATCTCTCCTCTTGATACAAAATGCTCAGCAGCTTGAGTCAAAATGATTTGGATGGAAACTTTATCCTTGCCATATATGTCACCCAGCTTATTTATGATCTCTCTCAATTTTCCGGTACTAATTGAGCCAGTTGCTCCGAGTAAAATATGAATTTTTCCATCATCGGTAGGCAATCTTGGATCATTATTAACCCCAGAAGAAGAGCCAGTATTCGGAGCAGTAGACGAGGTTGTAATGCCAGTGCCACCAGCAGCAATAGCAGATGAAGAAGAGGAAGAAGTGGCTAGAGCCTTTTTTTCAGGAGAAGACGCTCGTTCTATTGATGATGCAGATGATGATACACCGCCAGCCAAAACAGATTGAAACTTCTTCGCTTCTGAGTTGCTGTCTCTAGCAAAAGCATTACGAGGGTGACTATCAGGATCCAAAGCCTTGTCAGAACCAGAGCCACTACGAGATCGCAACCCAGGATCAGTCTCTCCTTCCAGAAAATGAGCATGAACCGACGGAGTTTTTTTATGTTGAGGTTCGCGGCCGATTGCATCCAATAATGAACTTGTTGAGCCAGCACCACCATTACCGGTATTTGTGTTGGCCGCCGCAATGTCAGAAGACTTAGGATCGCTTTCCTTGACTAGAATCGATCCTGGTTTATCGTCATTATTCATATAAATCCGGGGAGTCGGCATATTTTCCAGTTTCAATGCAGGTTTCTGCTTCTTAGTGGAATTGGACGAGGTTTCCGTACCTGAGCCTGTGTTGGAAGGCCCTTTGCTTGAAGCAAACGTGCCCCTCAGGCTAGAATCCGGGTCGGCACCAGGGGCGGCAGGTGGTTTTTGAAACTCGCTCATCGTCGGATAATTAGATACACAGAAAATAGTGTCGATGCCCTTTAGAAATTTCCTCTAATAAAAGAGGAGGAGAAGAGGGGGGAGAGAAAGCGGGTGGAACGAGTCGAATGCTAGAACGTACGCTTTTCGGTTTGATTTTTAGGCACGTAATGGTAATATTCTTAAAAATAGCCAAAGTGACCTGACCAGCGCAACACCAACAAACGACGCTTAACTTGCCTTTATATTAATTTGTGGCGGGCTCAAAAGAGACAACGGCGTCTGGTACAAATCTGCTTCTGTTCAAAGTCTCAACACAGACTGCTAAGTTCCGTGTTGTTTCTAATTTTCCTTGTTGACAATGATGCGTGATTGCAGAGTATAAGATCAACTTAGGGTGCTGATTGGGTATAGGTGTTACAAACGTCATAGGGTGGGGGTGGGAAGTACCCAGCGACATGGTTGAGGTAAATAGTAGTAAATTAAAACCAGGTCGCCGTATTTGAAGCAGGGGATATATTGGAATTGTTATATATATATGTATATATAAATGTCTTTTTTTACTTCTTTTGATTCAGCATTCGAAAGATCCGTTCAACAGAAAAATCATATTTGATTCGTAAGCAGGAAAGGGGAATTGTTATGATCTACCGGGCTGATTCCTCTTGCTCTAGCTTTCTCTCGTGCTCAGCTTTCCAGCCTTTTTTTCTCTGCCGTTCTTCGTAGGCCAAGCGGTTTTGCAGCACTCGATCTACAAGTGTAGTCGTAGAAACCTTCATGTACTTATGATCTCCGATTTCCTGGTATAATCCTTTTTCTCTTGCATAAGTGTAGGGATCGGTTTGTCGGGTGCCTTGATCGGTAATGACAGCCGTAGGCCCGTGTAGAACAGCAGTGACATTAATATTGGGCTCAATAGCATCGAGAAATTCTTTATTTGGTACGAATGGAGCACCGAGAATCACTCCATCCACATATTTGCATTGCAGTACACAAAGGGCCCTTTCAAACTGGTTCATGATAGGATAGTTTTGACCCTTGGCCTGGTGAACTGTGAAATCATCATGCATTCCCACAACCACTGCGGCACCAACAGCGTCGGCTCTTTCTCTGACTAGTCTTAAAAATTCAATGTGACCCGTGAAGAAAAGATCAAATCCTCCATCAACATAGAAGGTGCTTTTCTTGATGCGTTCCCCGACTTCTTCTGACGGGGCTACCACCAGCTCCACGTGTGGTGATGGCTCACCTCCAATAGTATAGGTATAAACAGCAGATCCTGGGTCTCGGGCATTTCGACATGTAGCATAGGCTCTGAATCTGTCTAGACTTTCGTCAGAATATAGCAAATGCGATGCTTTGTTGGCGGGGGTCAGTTTCGGCAAATGATGCCCCGTGTTCAAGGAGAGCATCCTTCCAACCAAATCTGTTGTGGAAATATTAGGGGTCCTTTTAACCACAATGAATCTTCCTAAATCTTTCATCGTCTGATAGCAGTCATTTCCATCGGCATCGGTGGTGATGTCGTCTCCATGAACCACATATCGACACCCATTGGAGTCCATCACCTCTGGATCTGTCACGTACGGAGCTCCGGGAATGGTAGTCGTGCACCATTTGCATGCTTGAATAGCTATCACCCGCTCATCCAGATGCATGACAACTGGTCCTTTATTTTTCTCGATTTCTTCGTCGGTGTGTATCCCCACGTAGAGCTCGTCGCCAAGAGCCCGAGCCTGTCTTAATGCTCCAGCATGGCCTATAATTATGAAATGTTAGCCCGTATTCTATGTAGACGTAGTAAACTTAACTGACCATGATGTGTAAAATCAAAGCACCCATCTATCCATAGACGACCATCGTTCCAGCCTTTGACCATTGTGTAATATTTGTAGATTTGAAGGTCAAATGCCAAAAAGAAAGGGTAGCTATGAACGTGAAATGGCAGTGCGGCTGTCACTATTCTGCGACACAGTTAGTTGACAAGCCTGGCAAACTGACCGATTTTGATTGCTTTGGCTAACAAGCTGAAAAGAAATTGTTTAATTCTACAATATATTCGAGCCCATCGATTGATTTATGCTTCATAAATATCCACTTTGCTGTTGGCCGACTCTCCCACTGTTGTACTGAGCACTGCCGCCTATAGCTCGATTTCCAATAGGCATCTTCTTACTTTTAGTTGTAGCATCTGGAACTACTCTTTCGTAAGGGCCCGAAAGCTCGTCTAATCTTGTTTCCCTGGTTCTCAAATACGAGTCGATCAATGCCGCATTTCGCGTGCTACAAGCATTCATCCATGCAAATAAACTACCCAGAACCGGTATAAGACTACACAAGAAGTCAAAGAAAATGTTGGCACTGATTTTAGCTTGAACACTAGCTGGCACATTCAAATCGTCTGCAATTCGAAGAATCCGGCCGTGCATCGTCCACATTAACATGGGCCCAATCACTGGGATTAGATCAACCAGCGGACACATTCCCAGGCCTATGTCCATTCCCCGGATGTTTAGAAAGCAGCGATCATGAAACCATGCTTTGCTAATGATTCGCTTCCACACCTTTCGTTGCGGGTTGCTCAAGGTTTCAGGGGGTCTCCTTCGTTTGGTCTTACCGTTCGGCAGCTCGACGTAGAAGGGGTCTTTTAGATTGAACTTGTTTCCAGCATAATCGTTCCAAATATCATTGATCTCGTCGAATCCGGGCACGGATTCAATTTGAGTGGAGACAGTTGCCATTTTACCAGACGTTAAATGTCAAGCGGGTCACATTTATAATCTTTCTTTGCTTTGCTTGGCTTCCGTCCCGGCAAATACGGTATCATCGCACGGCTGTTACACACCGATCTGTTACTACGGATCTAATAGTTTTATATGCTTAGTCTGAGACGAGTGGAATTGATAAGAAATGCCTATAAATTAAAATCTATTCAATAACCTAATGTTCACTTCTTCCTTCCTCCGCTGTTGACATACCGGCCCTTGCCAATTTTGACACCATGCTTGTATCCCGCATCTCGTTTATAGCCTGAAATTGCAAATGGGCTCATCACTCCATCTGCCGAGCCTCCGCCAACCCAGTCTTCAAGCATTTTTTCATGATTTTTCCTTTTCCATTGATCATCCTTGACAGCTTTGGCATATTCTTTTTGATCCGCACGTAGTAAGACTTCGTCGCTGGTGTGCTGACGGTCTTGACCCTTTTGTCGAGCCTTTCGACTCTGCGGGCTAGGTAAGCTGTATCTATCACCTCGATGCCACCATTGAATATTCTTTTTCAAATGCACAGTTATTTTTCCATTGGATGCGACGCTCACTGTTGTTTTCATCAATGTTGCGCCTCCACATCGTGGACAGAATTGTAAAGGCTTACCAGATTTTGGAAATTGGCACAGCTTGAAACAGGCATGGCACCTCATCATGTAGTTTCTCACTTTCTTGATATGAAGCCCACTGGCCGGGTTTATGAGATTGAGGCCTATTTGAAGAGCAACATTTTGCATAGCAAAATCACCAGTTGAAACTGCGGTTTCCATAAATGCTCCGGTTTTCTCCACATTTTCACCGCCGTCTTTTTCCAAAACCTCCTGGATGTTATCAGAAGTTATCCAACCATCGTCATTCTCAAAATCTAAATCAGCAAGTTCTTCTGGGGTCATATTAGCCAATTCTTCCTGTGTGTAGAATGGTGTTGAAGCCTCCCCTTCGTAAATAGTATTAGTAGCAGACTGTTCTTTCTCAGGCTTTTGAGCTTTGATTTCGTCTTCAGATTTCAGGTTGACTCTCTTCAAATCTCCCACAAGCAGGTCTGCATCCTTCTTCTGCAAACTCTTGTTTTTGCTTTTGCCTTTCTTTTTGTTGGATACCACTGTTGACCAACCATCATTTTCATCGGCTTTCTCAAGTTCCTGAGCTTCAGGCTCTGGATTGGAAGAGCTCTGAGGTATAGACTTCTTAGCGCTTTTGGCACCACTAGTGGCTCTAACGGGTTCTTTTCGAAGATGCTCATTAGATCCTTTCTTTTCCACATCTATCTCGTAGCAAAGTGCTAAAATACCTAAATCTGTTACCGATAAAACAGCATAATCTCCAGTCAGTTTTGCAAAATCAGATACAAATTTGATACTCTCGGCTTTGGGCTGCCGAATTATCAGTTGATCTCCCCAGAGTGCTAAGTTTTGTCGGGCTTGTTCATCTTTGATTTCATCATGAACGCTTGGTGTAGTGAAAAATTTACCAGCAAGTTTCTGAATTGTAGTATAAGACTGCAAAATCAAGGGACCCGCATCTAGAATTAAACTACCAATATTAGCTTGTGTTTCGCTCATGTTGGCTATCAGTGGAAAAAAATTCAGTACTTTGGATTTTTTTTTTATCATACTTTACCTACTGCTTGCAGCCGCACATTCCCATTCTGCCGGGTGTGAGGCCTTAACGATGATGATCTCTACCAATACAAACTACAGATATCATTTTAAATATGAGCTGGTTGGTAAAGGCCAAAGAGGCTATTGCTGATAAGGAATATGACAAATCTTTAGAGTACTTAGATCACGCTCTTCGAGACAATCCGAACTCTTACAACGCCTATATTGAACGGTAAGTCTTACAAGGTACTTCGAACTAAGGGAAGAGCTAACATTAAGATCCATTGTATGCCAAAGAACAGACAAGAATTTGCAAGGTTTAGAAGATTCGGGAAAGGCTATTCATTGTGCTTTTGAAGCTGGAAACCGAGATGCCATTGCTAGGGCACAGTTACGAAAAGGGTATGATATACATGTTACTAAATAGTAGATTTTCTGTTGACTTACTAATGTGAGAATATCTTTACTTTCCTTGAACCGACCTCAGGATGCTCTTATGTCTTTTGCTGAGGCAGAGAAATTTGGTTGCACGGATAAGTCGCTAGTCATGTGGAAAGCTAAAGCCGAACTATCCTTGAGAAACAAAGGTAAGATGAAAGCGGTGCTCCTATTTTTCCAGAGTGATTACTAACCGAACAGAAGCCTTTACACAGTCAGGAAAAACTGAGACCTCCGAGGCGACCCTCTCATCGGGCGATCAAGGTGTGGAGTCTCATTCTAGAGAGCCAAGCAAGATCGCATCTGCTTTGCCCAAAGTAGTCAGTAACCAATCTGCAAGTCAAACACCCAATCTGAATTCGAGCCCTCTGATAAGTCAAGTCAAATCCCGCAAGCCAGTAGTTGCATTTGAAAAGAACTGGGACCAACTTGCTAATGAAATGGACTCTGATGGAGAAGAGGAGACTCAAAACCAGGCTGATCCCATGGAGTTTTTCAAACAACTATATAAAGACGCTGATCCCGATACTCAAAGAGCAATGATGAAAAGCTACATAGAGAGCAATGGCACCGCTTTGAGCACGAACTGGGAAGACGTTGGCAGAAGAACCTTTGAAACCAATGCTCCAAATGGAATGGAAACAAAAAAGTGGACTTGAGCAAGAACGAGGGATGTAGGAAGAAATAAATATATGTGTCTGAGCTTTACAGAGAGTGTTTATGGCTGTTTGTTGAGATAACCCTCGGTGAATGTGATGAGCCTCTTGATGCAAATCATCCATTTTCTTGTCTTCTCATCCTTGGCAATGTTGGCAACCTTGACACTCTTGTCTTCCGAGCCAATACCTGCAATTTTGCTCAATGCGCTTCTTTCGTGAATACCAACTGCATTTATGCCAATGGGCCATGCTGCATTGCCAATGCTTAGAGATATGTAAGCATCATTAGCTTTGGCATAATTTTTCTGCTGTAAATACATGAGTAAAGTCGCTAGTGTAGGAAACACTTCATCCGGCAGAGTCTTGTTTCTAAGCATTCCAAACAACGGCTGCAGGCTTGTTGTCACATCATCGTAAATAGTTTCGCTTGTACGAGCCACAAGTTCCTCGTCATCTTCTCCAGATTTGTTCTTCTCTCGCTGATTGAGAACCTCTTGCCACTCCAATATCAGGTACTTTAAATATGCTCTCATCTGAATGTAGACTTTATTTCTATCATCTTTGATATCTTTTCCCACGATAGCAAAATCAACATTTTCCTCCTCTTCACGCTCCTTCTTCAATTCATGATCTTTTTGTAGGCTAGAAAGTGAATGTGCAAGCTCCTCCTTACTTTTGCTGTCCGCGTTCTCAAAGGATGGATCAAAAACCAGGATCCTCTCTATCAAAGTCTCTTTCGTACTGTCAGCATTAGCACTGCTAGCCTGACTACGCAACAGCTTCACTCTTTCAGCAAATTTAGCACGCTTTTCTCTCTCTATCTGCAGCTCCCTGTCTTTTTCATCCTGTTTCCGTTTCAAAGCGGATCTTTTTTCTTCTTCGGCTAGCTGCCTCTGGCGGTATTCCTCTTCTTCCTTCTTCTGTAGCTCGGTTTTCTTTATCACTTTAGAAGAAGAGAGCTGTTTCGCTTTGTCCTTCTTTTTGGCAATCTCCTTAGCCATCAAAGCTTCGAAATCCATTTTTGTCTGATGATCGAAACTTTCTTGAGCTTATATTAGTCTGAAATGCGATACATGCACGGCTGAAATGTAGATTGGTCAAAAGTAGAGCATTTTTAACTCTAAATAATAATTATAATTATGAAACTATGCGTTTGCAGAATATACCAAAAATTTATTGGAAATTTATTGTCGATTGTTGCCAATCAATGGTTTGTTTTCGACGTTCGAATTCTTATTCTTGCCAAAGATTCTTTTGCCAGTTTTCTTGATATTATTTCCATTCAAGCTAAAGCCTTTACCCGAGCTACCATTTATGGGTGAAGAGCCTGATGAAGGTGTATCTGAGGCATTGCTAGTAACTAGCACGGCAGCAAAAGGAGTGGTCGAAGATGAGTCATCGTTTTCAGAACCATCGCTCACAGCAGCTGCATTACTATCATCTTCAATGACAACTTTGTTGATTCCTTTGATGTTGATGACACTCTCCACAATAGAACCAGCCCGATAGCTGTGCACTTCAGGGATTGAAGATACAGGGCTTCGACCCTCATAAGCAAGGTCACCCTTATTAGCAAACTGATTAGCACTCTCTGTCATAGCAGCTCTAACAGCACCTCTTTCAGTTAAATGGACGGTCCCTTCATTGTTCAATACCTGATTGTCAGGTGATGCGCTATTGGTATGTTTGACCGAGCCTTCGTCGGTGTCTATCAAATATCCATCAGGCTGATCGCGCAATTGACTTAGTCTCTTGACAGTCACGTATTTAGTACTGGGGATTCGGGGATCCAGTGCCCTGTTAGACGGTCCTAACTTCAAACGCTTAGCTTCTGCTTCAGCGCCATTGATTGCTTCTGTTCCGTTCTGATACGGCTTAGCGACAGTTCCATGACTGTGCTGTTGATGTTCGGCACTATCACGATGTTGCAAAGCATTCATCAAAGAATCGTATCCGAGAGATCCTCTACCACTAACGGCTTGGCTTCCTCTTTTGGCTAATGGGCTAGGATGAACTCTCCGTATAGCTTTGTGAACATCAACATAAACATCAGACTCATCAACAATCTCTTCGCCAATGAGTTCTTCAATAACATCCTCCAAAGTAAGTACACCAATAGCACCAGTGGGTTCACCAGGGTTTGTGGAAACAACAACCATATGGCTCTTGCCTTCTTGGAAGTAATTTAGGATGTTTAAGCATGAGGAGTCGGGAGCAGTTTCAGGAAGGGTAGCCAGTGGAAATGAGGAAATAGGCAAGGCATCTTCGGGATCATAGGTGATCAGAGTTCGGACGAGAAGCATACCAATAAAATTCAAGGGTTCACCAGGCTGATGGATAGGGATTCTATTGAAACCGGCATAGAGAATTCTTTCAACTGTGGCTTCGTTGAGAATAGTATCTGCCGATAAAACAAAGACATCAGCAACAGGAGTCATAATTGAAGAAACTGGTTTTTCTTTCAAATCGAGAACGGCGGAAATGATAGTGACTTCGTCTTCATTCAAACTGTCCACGCCAATACTTTTGTGGAGAGTGACGAGAGTTTTCAGTCCAGCACGTTTGTAAATGGTGCCATGGTCTTCACCAAGGATTTTATCCAATAACATAGCTGTAGGATATGCCAATGGGTAGAGAGCGTACATTAGAAACAGGACAAAAGGAGCAAAGGTAGCACCCACCGAAAGTCCATAACGCACTGAAATAGACTGAGGGATGATTTCACCAAAGATGACAATAGCAGCAGAGGAAGCAACAACGGCAGGCCAACCACCGCCGAGGCATCTATCAAGGACAATAGGAAGAGTTTCATTGGTAACAACATTTGACAACAGCAAAGTCACAAGAACCCAGTGTTTGCCACGAGATAATAGGCCAAGCACTTTTGAGGCAGCTTTTCGTTCCTTGGGTTCTCCAGATTGCTTGATGACCTGGAGATAGACCTCATCTTGGCCCATCAAGCCCAAAGTCAAGCCAGCGAAAACACCACCCAAAAGAACCAGTACAGCGGAAACCATGAGATTCAGCCAAAAGCTGCCGGGATTGTCTTCATAAACTTCAGCAATACCTTCTCGACGATAAATACGGCTGTGGGTGGCATAATCTTTGACCACAGGGGGCAGCGCTCGCTCACTTCCGGAGATAGGCAAAGCGTGAAGTAATGGCAACTGAGCAATCAGCAGCACAAGCAGTTTCACACAGGAGGCAAGGATGGTTTGCCGCTTGGTAACAGGTTTAGTGCCATTCTTTTCGATCTTTGAATGAGCAAGTTGATTCTGGGCGAGATGGGTTGAGGGGCGGCCATTCACACGAGGAACGGTGATAACAGTTGCAGCCCCTGGAAAGGAATTCTCAGTAGGACCACATATACTAGGCTCACTATCGTCTGTCATATATTGAAATAAAGAATTGAGAGATTCAATTAAGAAACAAGTCTGGGAAATACGGTGTTGCGGTTCGGAGGAGCTTTGAAAGAGTCTTTTTATTCAAAGTCTGGAGGTAGCTATAAGCAGCAAATCAGCAAGTATGGTGGCTTTTGATACTTGCCTTACAGTGGGTTGTTGGCGTGCTTATATAAACGTACTCTACTGGTCTGGTTAGATCGTTTTTTAACTTTGTGTGTGCGCCTTGCCATATTACTAGTGGCACGCGACATGCTAGGGCTGAGCAGCGGGCATTGCACCGCACAGCAACTATGCATAGAAAGAGAGAGGAGGTCTCTGTATAAGGTTTGAGCTGATGTAGCGACCGTTGATCAATGGAACTAAAATATAGCCAATATCATAGAAGTCAGACTCCATTGAGTTACCTGCAATCCAAATAGAAGATATGGGGCTACTTTTCCCAGTCTGTTAAAAGTGCTTGTGATATGGTTTGAGGCTAATACCACGTCAGGTCCTTAGCTTTTTCAGTTTCGTCTCAAGATAGATCCTTGACGAGATATACTGTTGCTTAATCTCAAGATTATCAAACCAGTTTCTGGTATACTATCGGCCAAATAGTCTGGTACATTCAGTCTTCCTGTTGCCTCTTCGTCGACCATGCAGCCTTTGTACGGCTCCATGTTATCATGCTGGCTGCGTACATTCACTGAATAGGTCACCAAATTAGCATGTCCACTTGAGTATTTGACGACCCCACCTGTGCCGTCCTTATAAAAAAAACCAGCTCTCGATTTCAGACCAAAACTAGAGAATATAATTAAATTAGTGATTAGATTGTGCTCTTGATTGCCGATTATTTTGTTTCGGAGCGTAAACACCTCAAATACCTAAAATGAATGGGATCGAAATTGTGGGGAAAGCCAAGATTCACTAAGCTTGGAGACCTTTCTCGATGAGAAGCCATAAAAACTGCTAGGCCAATTGTCCCATAATTTATCTTGCACTCTGAGACTGGCTGAAATTGCTTTAAGTCATCTTTTATAGAGGAACAGTACAGCCACATGTTTGTGATGATAGAAATGCTATAAGGTGGACTCTATGTATTCGGATGCAAACACTTATCTACGGCAAATAGTCTCGCTGTCTTACAAAATGACAAGTAGTAATAATTCTGAAAATATCCCGCAATGATAATGATATGCGGCATAAACTTAGCTTTGAGGCTATAAGATCAACATAATACAGCTGAAACGTCACAAATCCTCATACAGTACGACGAGCCTAACCAAGCATGAGATTGGTAACGTAATAAAGTGACTTTGAGAGCTATAGAGAATCAATCATACGCATGCTTTGGTTCAGATTTAGCTAAAATGCTCGTATCGATCGAATCATCTTTAATTCCAAGTTGTTCTTAATAATTTGAAATAATGATGGAATATATAGGGAATAGTAGGATTGCAACTATGTGTCGAGGAATGCGAAATCACATAATAATTCAAGAGGAAGTAATTTACTGAATATGGAAAGTTCAGCTTGATATCTGATGCCAATATATAAGCAGTGATAAATGGATTATGCGATGCGGAGTCGCGCGCCATTAGAAAACCTTCATGCCCAGACATCTACCAAAATCTACGGGAAATTATGAGAACAATTCAAAATAACTACTCAGCCTGTTTTTAAGCCGGTGTTTTTCGCTTATTGGCATTTTGTCCAAATTTGGATATAGCTTCGAATGATGAGGCTGACAGCTGATCACAGCCAGTAAACAAACAATAACCCGAGAATCAAGAAAACAAGCTATACACATGCTGAGCAGGTGCAAATGTTTCACCTGGGTATACTTAAACAAATAATTACCAATTCACGGTCTGTGCAAGCCTGCTCTTAACGGTTTTCCACAATTCTTAACGCAAGCTGGGTGCAGCTGGAACGCATGTTGCCCAATTAGGAATCTAATAAACAAAATAGCCGCACGATGCCAAATAAACAGTACACACACTAACCCCTTCTCTAATATAAGCTTGTGTCTACGTTGTTTTACATACAAACAATATTTGCATTTGCTTTCGGGTCTGTCTCTGACTTCATACCATCAACTCATCTCCTCATCTAGGAACTGAAAGCAATGGACAGCCCATCAACTCCTAGAAGACGGGACCTACCGGAGGTTCCCTCCAACCGAGCTTCTCCAGCACTCGGATCTCCTAGTAGACAGCAGTATCATCTTGAGGAACTCTCCAATCCTTATTCCCCGGGCCATTCTTCTCCTACTTCGCCTCAGAGGCGACCTATGTCTACCTTAGGTTCTCCGACTAGACAAGGAACGTTTTCACCAGGCCGAAGCTTTGGTCCTAGTGGAACTACTCCAAATCATGCAAACAGCGTCCATGCGAGCCCTCGAAACTCTCCCTTGCGAGAATGGTCTAGATTTGAGTCTCCCATGAGGTCTGGAAATGAGCATACTGCGATTCACATCGACGACTCCGAGGAGGAGGGTGATCTGGCCGCCTCTGGCGGAGTCAGGTGGGCTTCTTCTCTCGATTCAACTCCCCCTGGTCCCCCGCCATTGCCTGACTTTGGCAGCCATAATTCTAGACCTCGAGATAGCATTGCTTCATCCATAACTGCCAATGAGATAGTTACGCTTGAATCTGATGAGGAAGAGATCGATGAATACGAAGATGACGACGATGCTAGTTATATCGAAGACGACGATGCCGATGATGCAGCTTCTAATTCTTCAGCTGTTGAAACTCTCAACTCTGACGAAGCTTATGAAGCACCTTTAAAAAGCCAGCCACGAAGACATAAATCCATGACAAGAAAAGAAGTGAAGCTTGTACGCGGAAATTTGATCTTGGATTGCCCTGTTCCCACCAAGCTTTACAGTTTCCTGCCGCGAAGAGACAATGACGAATTTGTCTACATGAGATATACTGCCTGTACCTCAGAGCCTGATGATTTTGAGGGTGCTGGCTTTACTTTGAGACCTGCCATTTATGGAAGAGAGGTACAGCTTTGTGTTTGTATCACAATGTACAACGAAGATGAAATTCTCTTCACTAGAACGCTTCATTCCGTCATCAAAAACATTGCTAAAATTTGTCAGAGATCCAAGAGTCGAGTCTGGGGAAAAGAAGGCTGGAAGAAAATCGTTGTTACAATTGTTTCTGATGGTCGAGAGAAGGTCAACCCAAGAGTACTTGATGTTCTGAGTGCCATGGGAGTTTACCAGGACGGAATTGCCAAAAGCTTCGTCAATGGAAATCCAGTCAAGGCTCATATTTTTGAGTACACTACTCAAGTATCTTTGGGCTCTGATCTCAAATTTCAAGGTGCTGAGAAAGGCATTGTACCTGTTCAAATTCTGTTTTGTCTAAAAGAGAAGAATCAAAAGAAGATTAACTCGCATCGATGGCTTTTTAACGGATTTTGCCCTCTTCTCAAACCTAATGTTTGCATTTTGTTGGATGTTGGTACTAAGCCAGGTGCCAATACCATTTATAAACTGTGGAAGACTTTCGATGCCGACTCCAATGTTGGAGGAGCATGTGGAGAGATCAAAACCATGCTAGGAAAGAATTGGAGACATTTATTGAATCCTCTCGTTGCTGCTCAAAACTTCGAATACAAAATGTCGAACATTCTTGACAAGCCATTGGAGAGTGTTTTCGGTTACATCTCGGTTTTGCCTGGTGCACTTTCAGCATATCGATACCGAGCTCTTCAGAATCTTCCTGATGGCACTGGACCCCTTGCATCTTATTTTAAAGGAGAAACATTGCATAGTGAGGGAGCAGGAATTTTTGACCAAAACATGTACTTGGCCGAGGATCGAATTCTTTGCTGGGAGCTAGTCGCTAAAAGAGGAGAAAAGTGGATTTTGAAGTATGTACGATCCGCTACTGGAGAAACCGATGTTCCAGATACGATTCCTGAGTTTATTTCTCAGAGACGACGATGGCTGAATGGTGCTCTTTTTGCTGCCATATTTTCCCAAACGCATTTCAAGCAAATTTGGTATACAGACCACTCACTGATCCGAAAAATCTTTTTCCATGTGGAGTTTTTGTATCAGTTTATTACCTTGATCTTCACATTCTTCTCTTTGGCCAATTTCTATTTGGCATTCTACTTTGTTGGTGGTTCGCTAGCATCTTCAGAAGCTGGTGCTATTGGAAAGAATGGTGGCGGACTAGTTATCTTTCTCATCTTCAAATACACCTGTATTTGTGTCATTGCTTCTCAGTTTGTATTGTCTTTGGGTAATCGACCACAAGGTGCGAAAGGCTTGTTTACCCTTGGTATTGGTCTTTTATCAGCAGTGGCACTTTATTCCACCTGTGCAGGTTTATACTTTGTTGCGAAAACTATTTCTGAAAGTTCCAACGGTGTTGAAGTCGGAAACAATGTGTTTACGACTATCATTGTCTCTTTGGCTTCTACGTATGGACTCTATGCTGTGACATCTATTCTGCACATGGATCCCTGGCACTTGATTACATCCTCGCTTCAATATTTCTTGCTCCTACCTGGCTACATGTGTACTCTGCAAATCTATGCTCTGTGTAATACACATGATGTATCCTGGGGTACCAAGGGTGACAATGTTGAAGCCAAGGATTTAGGTTCCGCTAATTTCAAATCCGCTGCCGGCAAGGATATTGTTGAAATTGAAATGCCAGCTGAACAGTTGGATATTGACAGTGGCTATGAAGAAGCTTTGCATAATCTCCGAGAAGGTAAGCTTGTTCCAGTCAGTGGGGCATCTGCTTCAGTCATTGCAATGGACTATTACCGAGAGTTTAGAACCAAGGTTGTACTTGTATGGATGATTTGCAATGCTCTATTGGTACTGATCATGACCCAAATTTTCGGAACTAAAAACGCCGGCCACAACATTTATTTGCAGATAATTCTATGGAGTGTTGCTGGCATGGCAGCATTCCGTGCCGTCGGTTCAATTGCCTATCTTATCCAGGAATTGGTCAAGTACACTTCAGAGAGCACTTATAAGATGAACCGATTTCGTGCCAATGCATTTACTGGCAAGAGCTGAAAAGAATTGCCAATAATCTTTTTTTAATATACCATTTTTTAAATATGTGATGACATCTGCAAATATCACAACAATAAAATACCAATTTTGAGATCTTCGAGATGCTCTGTGATTCCGATAGCATAAGTTCTTTCATTTCATTTATATAAATAGTGCTCTGTGAGGGTATTGCTTGTAGTAGCAGAACAGTGCCAATTAAATGACTCCTTGACCAAGTTGTCTAACGGAAACGGAACCAAGATTTGGTTTCGGGTTGATCTAAAGCAGTTGATTCGGCAGTATCAACCTCTTTGTCCTCGCTTTCACCAGCAGTATGATCCGTTTGTGTGACTGTGGGCCTGAAGTCTTCCTGTTTAACGAAATCAAAACCATCATCTTTCGTTTCATCTTCACTTTCCATTTCGACAGACTTCTTCTGCTCTGTTACCGATTCCAAAATTTTAGACAATTCGTTCTGGTGTTCTTCTAGGAAATTCAGTTTCTCAGCTTTGGTCAGAGATGTGGGAACATCAATACTTCTAGATTTGGATGGACCAGCAGCCGAGAGATAGCTCTGCAACAGTCCCATGCCCACAGAGGAAGAGGCGGGTAGCTTAATAGAGCCAAATGAGAGATTCTCTGAATTGGGTAGTTTGAACCTTGAAAAAATGCCTTCAGTCAACGAGCCGATAACAGCGGACTGCGGTACATCGGAATTGTTATCACCCATTAGTGCGGAATTATGCTGGCTCTGGTGACCCGAGCTATCTTTCCTATCAAGGCCAATAGCAGAATAAATGATATTCTGAATAAATGTGATAGCTTGTGACACATATTCATTACCCAAAGATTTGCCACGTACTATTGCAGAAGCAACAATCTTATCAATCTCCTGGTCATGGCCCAAGAGGAAAGGTCGCACTTTGCCTAGATAAAGCTGTGAAGCACCTTGGGTCTGCGGAAGTACGAGCCATAGCAGAAAACCGAATCGGAAAAATGAGTAAAGAGGTAAACGGGACAAAATGAAATTCAAATAGGACTCAGTGGTGATTGCCAAAGCAAGTACAATCCAATACATGAGCCATGGTCTGATCAAAGAGAGATCATTACTCTCCAGAGCCCGATAGGAGGCGAAAACGGGGAACACAAAGGATGAGAGAGTGCTACGGCAGGATTAGATAAAAGAAAAAGAAAGTCATCAATAATGCATTAGAAGCTTACCTTACAAGCTTGAAGAGTAGTCCAAACATCACTGGGACAACTAATATTCAAAGCAGTTGAGAGTCTGTTCAAGACGGCCTAGATAGCGGATATGTGGGGGCTGATTGAAACAAGGAAACTGCACTTAAATACGGCAGTTAAGAAACCTATGGGAGAGAAACAAACCAATACACCAAGGCAGACAATCAAACAGCTATGAGCAGTAGATAGTTGTTAAAGAAGAAAAGCTGTTAAAAGACGAATAATTGTGTTGCACAGCTACCAGTATGTGGCGAGGAATCCTGGCTGATGCAGTAGAGAGATACAAGCTGAAGCACAAGTTTAAGTACATAAATAAATTAGTACCTTACCCTAACCCGACCACGGAGCCTGTTCACGAATGCTGCAGACTCAGAATTAGCATTACAGAAATACGGCTGACCACTTGTTACACTCCAAGATCGGTAAGAAACGATCATAAGGATATAGTTGTTGTTTAGTCGTGTATATTTATGGCATTTCTGTGTTGTATTTGTGGTGATCGGCATATGGCATCGCAGACTGGCGGGAGGTGAGCAGGCTGATAAGAGATGGTTCCGCATCGGGAGCTATAGTGGTTAACTGAGAAGAAGATAAGCACCGGCTAAAAAAATGTAAATATTCATGACGAACTAATTTGCCCGTGGAGATTCCTAGAATAAAAGACATAGCGAACTGGCGAGCTTGTTCCTGGGCGGCTGATGACTACTTAACAGGGTCAGCCCTGTATTTGTACAATTGTGTGATGTCTCAAAGCTTAACGGGCTGATGACAATGACGTAGAAACAACAGGAATTGGAAATGCAAAACAGGGAGCTATGACAGACAAAACGTAACCGATAGTAGCATATAAATGACAATAGAAAATGAGAATCAATTTACTCTAGAAGAATTCAATGCGTCGAACTACGTATTCCCACCATATCTTAACTTCCTTCCCATTGTTCTCACATATCCTCTGCGCCCTGCGATTTCAAGGCACCACCGCCAAAACCACCACCTAGTTTCTCCCTATATAGGGCATTGCTGAACCTGGCCCTTTTCGAACCTTGACGTGCAGACCAGTTAGTTTTTGGACCAAACGAAAAACAGGCGAGGCCGAATAAAAGATCAATAAAATAAAAAATACGGGGTCATCGATAAACGGGGTTCAGTGTATAGAATATCGGCAATATGAGAGCCTTTGTACGATCCAATCCTCGGTCTTTGGCTCTGTCCAGTGGAAATGATGTCTTGCTGTTTCGGTATTTTGACAATCCAGCGCTGCGCAAAGATTCTGCACCAAAAGATACCGAAAGCCAGGAAATAAAATGCATTGTAGAGCTTACGACGACCAGTAATATCGATATGTCGAAATATCAGCCACTGTCACAGAACGATTGTTATGGTTGCCTGGGTTTGATCAATATTGATCGCGATGTATTCATTTGCACCATCACCGGATCTAGGGAGGTTGCTTGTCCTCGACCCGATGAGAGGGTGCATCGAATCTATGGTGTTGAATTCTATTCATTGACTCGATCCGAATGGGACTTTGTACAGCTGGATGCCAATGGTTATGCTCTTAGTGTTGATTCTTCGGGGAGATTTCGCGGCCAGGATTCATCTGACCAAGATCTTTCGGCAATTGAGCACCCTTGTGCGCACGTGCGCAAACTTTTATCTAATGGAAGCTTTTATTATTCAACTGATTTTGATCTCACCTCAGTTATGCAAACTCGAGGTCAAGAAACTAAAGAGCTGTCACTTGATACACTCGATGATGCTTTCATGTGGAACTCGTACATGATGGAACAATTGGTCAAATTTCGATCACGTCTCCAGACTGAAGATAGACGTATATTGGATAAAGCTGGTTTTTTGACCACAGCCATTCGCGGATTTGCATCTACTGTTTCTTTCCAACTGACAGGAGGCCAGAGAGCGCGGATGTCGCTGATATCACGTCAGGCTTGCAAACGAGCTGGTACTAGATACAACGTTCGCGGTGTTGACGACGATGGTTTTGTAGCAAACTTTGTTGAAACCGAGACAATACTCTACATTGATCGTGACAGATGTTTTGGGTATGTCCAAATCAGGGGCAGTGTTCCTGTGTTCTGGGAGCAGGATGCCAATCTATTATCAGCAAAGGTCAACATTACACGATCACTTGAAGCCACACAACCGGCTTTCAACAAGCATTTTCAATATCTCAATTCCAAGTTTGGCGGCGTCCATTGTGTCAATCTGCTTTCTAATGAGAAAGCCAATGAGAGAGAATTGAGTAAGCGATATGTCAAGCATATTGTCTCTAATCCTTCGTTGAAGGAGTCCCTAGGGTACACAAATTTTGATTTCCACCAAGAGGTAGCTCATGGTGGTTATGCAATGGCCAACAAAATCATTCCGAGGCTTCAAGAGAGTATGATTGAATTCGGATTTTTTTCTTACGATCTGAGAACTGGACAGTCTGAAACTGAGCAAGTGGGTATTTTCAGGACGAATTGCTTGGACTGTCTTGATAGAACCAATGTCATACAACAAGTTATCTCCAAAGAGGCTCTGGAGATCTTTCTCGAGTATTATAGAATGGAGGCTGGACCTGATATCTGGACGAGACACAATGTTCTATGGGCCGACAATGGCGATCAGCTTTCACAAATCTATGCCGGAACCAATGCTCTTAAGACTTCTTTTACGAGAAGTGGCAAAATGGGCCTTGCTGGTGCTATTGCTGATGTCACAAAATCAGTCGGCAGAATGTATATCAATAATTTTGTTGATAAAGGCCGTCAGAACACAATTGACGTATTGCTAGGGCGAATAGCTGGCCAGATGGTTGTTGCCCTACACGATCCGATAAATGACTTTGTGACCTCACAACTTAAGAAGCGAGAAAAAGAATTCACATCTGAAAGAAAGATAAAAATATTTGCCGGCACATTCAATCTAAACGGTGAGGTTGTTGAGGTAGATTTGCGCCCGTGGCTTTTCCCGAGAAAGTACAGTTATAAAAAGGATTCTGAAGAGCAGCAGCACAATGGGGCGCGTCCTGACGATTACGGTGAAAGTCTTCCAGATATTTATTTAATCGGATTTCAAGAGCTTGTGGCTCTTACAGCTGGACAAATCTTAAACGCCGACGTCTCAAAGAAAGAATTCTGGGAGAGACAGGTTTTGAACTGTCTCAGTTCCAGTGGAGAAGAGTATGTGCTTTTAAGATCTGGCCAGCTGGTAGGAACTGCACTTATGCTTTTTGTAAAAAAGAAGGAGATATTGATGGTTAGTAAGGTTGAAGGAGCCACGAAGAAGACCGGATTTGGAGGAATGGCTGGAAACAAAGGAGGTGTAGCTGTTAGTTTTCTTTTTGCTAACACATCATTCTGCTTTATAACAGCGCATTTGGCCGCTGGACTGCATAATCTGGATGAGCGACATCAAGATTTCAAGACTTTAAGCTCTGGTCTTCAGTTCTCCAGAAGCCGAAAGATCAAGGATCACGATAGTGTCATTTGGTTGGGAGACTTCAATTATCGAGTAACTCTTCCCTATGATCAGACACTTCATTTGATTCAGAGTGGCAATTTGGAGCCGCTGTTGGACAACGAGCAGTTGATTCAGCAAATGGCTAAAGGTGTGACTTTTCCTTACTATCAGGAAATGGATATTACTTTCCCTCCAACCTACAAGTTCGACAATGGTACTAACATTTATGATACTAGTGACAAGCAAAGAACGCCCTCTTGGACAGATAGAATTCTGAGTCGTGGCTCCAATTTACGACAAATTAGCTATGGATCAGCCCCGTTTTTGTTCTCTGATCACAGACCGGTGTATGGAGTTTTCGAAGCCAAGGTGACTTTAGTTGACCAGGAAAAGAAAGAAAAACTTGGTTCTCAGTTATACGAAAAGCGAAGAAGTGAAATTGGTGACACTAATGATCTGATCAATGTTTCTGACTTGAACACTACCATGCTTACCCATGGCTTACCTCCGCCATCCACAGATAACAAAAAATGGTGGATGGAAGGTGGACAGACAGCTAAAGTGGCCATACAGCCACCCAAGCCTGGAATGGTTCTGAATCCGAATAAAGCTTCTCCTAATCCTTTCAGTCCAGCATATGAATCGACCCCTGACTTTGTGGACAAACCCAAGCTGCCCCCTCGGCCCAAGTCCAAACCAACTGTACCGCGAAAACCTGTTCGGTTGAGTGCAGAGTATGGCAGCCATTCGAGCACAGGTAATCTTGGTTTACAAGGATCGGGCCATTCTAGCAGTAGTAACATTCACAATACGGGAAATAAGTCGACTGCTCCACCGCTTCCACCTAGAAGCAGAAGCCAGAGCATCAAATCAGAAGCACCATCTGGTAGTAGTTCCAGCCTGTTGGATGACTCCATACAAGACACTGGTAAATGGCAAGCGATGACTCCAACTTCGTAGTTGCACAAGTGATCTGGTAAGCCATCTACATCTATTGGATAACAGACTTTATATATTATTGTATATTGAAACTTAGGACATTCTCAATGCATGATTATTTCGCTGCTATGACATCATAATTTATTATTTGGCTATTTCTTGTTTGATTGGCTGTTATCGGGATTCTTCATGTAGTCCTGCAACTGCTTAAGCTCATCGGATCCAACAAGATCTTCAAATTCTTTGGAGCCTACTAGTGTATCCATTTTTGATTCAATGGAATCTAGCATTTTTTCGAGTTTCTACGAATCATCGTTAGTTAATCGGCAATCCCACTTGAATACCGCCGACTACGTCGGAACGCTCCAAATACTTACACTAGCATGCTGTTCAGCTTCATTCAGCTCTTTGTAAGCTTGAGCAAAGTCACCATTGGAATCCTCAGAGGCCATTGCTTTCTAGTCTGTGTTATCTGTTGGTTGCCTGAGAGTTAGGTACCTAAGGCAGCCGTTGTAGATTCACAAGCACGGCTTTGAACTTGACGTTTTGACCAACACACTCGATATCCAAAGTACGTAACGACGCAATGAGAGTGCAAACTGTTGTTTCTAGGACAATTGCTATTCTCTGCACCATTACCAGTGGAGTATTTTCACATTCAGCTACTGCAGGAAGAACTTTGGTGGTCGGTGATGCCAGTATAATCGAATCAGATGAGTACAGTGAGTTTTTCAGCGGGTTGAAGAGTCTCGCTGGAGATGGCGGTGTCGAATACAAGGCCGTTGACGACGAATCGGTAGAATTATTGGCATTCGAATCAGAGCTCAATTATGACCTTTTGGTCTTGCTACCAGTCAAGCCTAAGAGTCTTGGTCCTCGGTTGACATCTAAGAAACTACTCAATTACTTTGAGAAGGGAGGAAACGTGCTAGCTGTGACCACGCCAACCAGTGTTCCCGAGAGCTTGAGGGAGTTTGCATCTCAATTGGATATTTTTATTAGTCCTCGAGGCTATGAGCTCACTGATCATTTTGTTGGTAAGGGCGAAAAGGACCGGGAGATTCAGATTGGAACCGATAACTGGTCAAGCGAGTCATCGGTGATTACCAGTCCTTCGGAACTTTCTTTCAATGGTAATGGTGCATACCTTGGAAACTCTGAGCTGGTTATTCCAATTCTTAAAGCACCCAAAACGTCTTATATTTATGATGCTCGGGAAGATGACGACTATATGGGAGTTCCATGGGTACAGGGCAATCAGATTTCTCTGGCTGCTGCTCTCCAAAGTCTGTCGAACTCAAGATTCAGTTGGGTTGGTGATATCGATCTGCTGAAAAATTCCGCTTCTGAGTCTGCCAGGCTTTTCGTCAAGGATCTGGCTTCTTGGACTGGACAAGAGAAGGGGGTTATTAAAGCCTATGGTGTAGAGAATTATATTGTCAATGCTTCTTCTATCGAATACCAGAATGATAAGAAGCTTTTTGAAATGAAGAAGGATGTTCATTACGAAATCACTTTCAGTCAATGGAATGGCGAGAAGTGGGGTCCTTATGAGGCCAACGACATCCAGTTGGAATATGTCATGTTGGACCCTTACTACCGAATCAACTTGGAAAAGATTCGTGATAACACAGACTCGACTATTTATGGAACAACTTTCAAAACAGCCGATCAATATGGTATGTTCACTTTTAAAGTGGATTATAAACGAACTGGTCTTTCATTCGTCGAGGAGCGAGAGATTGTCACAGTCAGACACACTGCCAATGACGAATGGCCCCGTTCATGGGAGATCACTAATTCTTGGATTTATTTTGCAAGTAGTACGACTGTGATAACTGGCTGGCTCTTGTTTGTCATATTCTACCTATACAGCAGCGAGAAATAGGCGGTTTCTTTCCCAAAGCTAGGAACAAAAACTTCAGTATAAATATTGCAATTTTCTAAGTTGTGAAGTTACGTGATTTCGCAATAAAGGTTTTAGAGTCATGTGTAATTGATTTTGTAAGATTTATCTGTGCAAGATTGTCATCTTTCATGCTGATTCATTGAACTTCATGCTATTTTATTTCGAGAATTAAGCAGTTCGTACAATCTTAACTTTGTTCTTTGTTCTCCATTCATCCAAAGCATCCTGTGTCTTTTTATAGTCATTAGCTAAAGTGGAAAGGACACTTTTGATCCCGTCACTATTGGTTTCAAGCTGAGGAAGAACACTTGCTACAGATTGCTCAACCAAAACACCTCCAATCATTCTAAAACACTTTCTAGACTTATCATCAATATCTGACAGAGTTTGAATCACCTGTTTGTGCTCTTCAGCTTCAGATTCTAATTCTCCAATTTTGGATTCCAATTGACTGATCGTTGATTTGAAGGTATTATATTGAGCCTGGAGTTCTAAAAATAATTAGCATTGTATACGTTCAAGAATTTATACTGTTCTTTCTGACTAACCTTGGTTAACCTTTGGCTGAGCATTAGCTGATGGTGCGGGCTCGGACATGATGTATTACTTGGAGAGATCAAGCAATGGTGTTTTTGTCCCTCTTCAACTGAAGAAGGAGGATGAGCGGTAGACCAGCTCGACACTTTGCAGGGAGGCCAGTTTCCGAGGAGCCGGAAAGTGAAAGTGATGCTGATTCCAGTGAGGAATACAAAGAAGAAGTCCGGGGTTCTATTTATGAAAATAACAAGAGAGGGTTGCATGTAAATATTTCCTCGGTTGAGATATCAGAGATCACTGAGGATGCGACGAGCGTGAAAGAGGAGGATAGGATTGTAGAAAATGAAGAAAAAAAATACGTATCTACAAATTCCCCAGAATCTAGGAAAGGTGGTACAGAAGAGCCTGATTCTGGAAAAGAAGAGGAAGACACAAGCGGATCCGAGTCGGAATCTGAGTCAGAATCCGAGGATGAACAGGCTGTATTTGCCAGGCCGAAATTTATTCCAAAATCACAAAGAAATAAGCCTACAGAGGAAAACAAACAAGTGGAAGAGAAGTCAACTGCTACAAAGGAGAGAACCTTGGAGATAATTGAGAGCACCATTAGATCAGAGCGAGCAGAGCGAAATAGTGCTAAGTTAGCCAGCACATCACTTGGAGATGAAGAGGTTCTTGCAATAGATGACACGGACGGAATTGATCCAGAACAGGAGTTTGAGGATTGGAAAAAACGAGAAAAAGCTCGGATGAAGAGAGACCGTGATATTATTGTGCAAATGGAGATGGAAAAGGAGGCAGCAGAAGAACTAAGACTCATGACAGAGGTAGAAAGACAAAAACTACACCAAGAGCGAAAAGCAGCAGAGCTGGAAACTACGGATAGTGAATTCAAGCCGAAATCTTATCACAAAGGGGCTTTTTACCAAGATGACGAGCTGGTCAAATCTCGAGACTTTTCAGGGCCAGTGGAAGGATCATTTAAGCATACAGACACTGTGCCAGATTCATTACGAGACCAGACACGACTAGGAACCAAGGGGAAAACAAGGCATCATACTCTGAGACAAGAGGACACGACAGACACAAATTATTACAAAAGATTCAAAAAATTATAAGCATTGGCAAGGGATCCAGTTAGGGCAGCTAGCAAGCAGCGGCCGGTGCGGCTTTCATGTTTCATTACCCTGGGAGGTTATTCCACACGTCAGCACATACTATAGACAAATATCACCAACCAAACTTGACACCGACTTAACATCCGAAGATGAATGTATTTCGATTTCTCGGTGATATGGCGCATTGCGCCAGCATCTACTTGTTGATAAATAGTATTACGAGAAGCAAATCGGTTGCTGGTATTTCATTAAAGACCCAATACCTATATACATTGGTGTATTTGACACGATATGTGGACTTAATCTATGGGCCGAAAGGATCTTTGTATAATTTCATCATGAAGATTGTTTACATTTCGACCTCAATATATATCATTCATTTGATGACCCAGAAGTACAAGCCAACGCATAACCCCAACATTGATACATTCAAAGTTGAGTATATTCTTGGTGGTTGTTTTGTCACATCGCTGATTCTCAACCTTCAATTTTCCTTTACTGAAATTGTGTGGGCTTTCAGCATTTGGCTCGAATCAGTGGCCATTTTGCCTCAATTGTTCATGATCACCAGAACTGGCGAAGCTGAGAGCTTGACAACGCATTATATTTTTGCGCTTGGTATTTATCGGGGTCTTTACATTTTAAATTGGGCATGGAAATGGGCTGTCGGTGCTCCATTCGACTGGGTCAGTGTGTTCGCTGGAATAATTCAAACTGGACTTTACAGTGATTTTTTCTGGGTCTATTACACCCGGGTTATGAAGGGGAAGAAGTTTGAGTTGCCGGTGTAGATAGAATATATTAGGCTGGTTCCACGTGGGGTAGGCATCGGCAACAGTCCAAGGCTCAGGCTATGGTGCTGTAACAAACATAAGAAATACTAAAACCTATCTTTAATATGAACATATATACGCAATTGAGAAAAGAACATTAGTCTCTCTTGAGAGGGAAGTTTCTTCTTTCAATGCCGTTCTTTGTTACAATGAGAATTTCCAGCTCATCACCATCATGAATGTTTCGTTCAGTGACAGAAGTGAATGCATCGACAGCAAGCTTGAGAGCTTCCTCTAGTTTGAGAGGAACTGGAGGTACGCTCTTTCCCGTCTCGGGATCAACCTGGTTTTTGAAGTTGACTTCACAGTCAAGGAAAGGAGTGATTAGACTGGCTCCTCCTCCAACTGCTCTGCTCTGTTCTCGTTCGTACGA
The DNA here is from genome assembly GCA_030561445.1 of Zygoascus meyerae. Classification (NCBI taxonomy): domain Eukaryota; kingdom Fungi; phylum Ascomycota; class Dipodascomycetes; order Dipodascales; family Trichomonascaceae; genus Zygoascus; species Zygoascus meyerae. The sequence continues at coordinate 113,228 of JAKTXC010000024.1, forward strand.
TCCAACATAATCATAAGAATAAATGGCACCTTTTCCTTCGGAGTCTAGACCACCTATGATGGTCTGACAATAGTATGGGAAAAATCGCTTTTTGTATAGTTCCTGCTGAATCATCCTAGCAGCTGATTTGATTGCCATCTTCTTATTATGATTGTGATGATACCATTCAATTTGGGTCTGAATGGTTTCAAGAAGGGCCTTTCCATCGGCAGCAAATCCATTTGCACTCATAATCATGCCGTCGCCGATCTCAAACACCTGAGGCATGTATCTAGAGTTGATGCTATAGCCATTGGATTGACGAGTATCACCAGCTAACAAAGCAAAGTCTTCACCGGCAATTCCCAAAACTGTGCCGCCGTTATCAGTGTAAGGATTGAATTGATGCTCGATTGGCGCATTAGAATGCGCGACTGCTGTTGTGGTGCCGGTCATTGTATAATTGATGTATGATGGTAGTGGCGCTGATGGGAAGGAGATGTTAAGTCTAAGAGGCAATTTGGGTGTGAGATTCTTGGGAATCAGCCTGAACACTAGCTTGAGAAGGGCATAACAAACCCATTACTTTTAACAGTGAGACAGTGTATTTTTTAAAAAATAGGTATATAATCAAATGTTCAATACATAAATGTATGATATATAATTGAATTAATAAGCTGAGAATATTCATATTGGGTGTGATACAGGAATGTGCTTACATACGTTCACCGAAGATTCGATCTCGAGGCACCACGGAGAGCCTGTAGTGCAACAGCAGTTGATAAAAGTGTGCTCAATAAAACCTGTAGTTCAATATGAAAATCAAAGACATACTGAGCATAAGGTGTCGATACATATGCCTACAAGACTGTTCGCGCCACGGTTGGGACGTCCATCTAAGCATTCATGTCTGTAAAAGATAGCGGCTAGATTCCAGCTCACTTCTTGACACATTGGATCATGTCGGAGCTGGTACCACTACCAGCAAGCTTAAAGCCTTTTTTGGCAGATTATTTGCCAACAAAACCGAAGAATGACCGACCATTCGTTACATTGACCTATGCTCAATCCTTAGATAGCCGGATCTCAGCTGGCAAAGGTCAGCAAACAGTCATCAGCCATTTGGAAACCAAGACCATGACCCATTATATACGTTCTAAACACGACGGAATCTTGATAGGTGCGGGCACAGTAGCAGCAGATGATCCTGGGCTCAATTGTCGATATCGCGAGGATGAAAATGCTCCAGCAAGTAGCAGTATTCGCCCAATTGTCGTAGATCCGACTTTTCGTTGGCATTTGACTGAAGATAGTCGGGTCATTAAGACTGCCAAGCAGGGCCTTGGTTTGGCTCCATTTCTGATAGTTAAGTCCGGTGAAGATGGCTTCGAAGCTAAAAAAAACCTTCTTGAAAAATACGGAGGAAAAGTACTGGTATTGGATGCTGGAAAAGATGGGAAACTTGCTTGGTCGAGTATTTTCAGCTTACTTAGAAAGGAGGGTATACAGTCAGTCATGGTGGAAGGAGGAGCTGTCATCATCAACACACTTCTTGAACAACACAGCCTGGTTGACAGTTTAATAGTAACTATTGGGCCAGTATACCTTGGGAATCAGGGAGTTGAGGTATCACCAGGATCGAAAGTTTCGCTGAAAAACATGACTTGGTGGACAGGTACCCAGGATAGCGTACTGGCAGCTAGATTAGCAGGATGAGATTGAAGGTGCAGGCACCAAATATTTCCGAAGATATGAACACATATATTCAATCGCAGAGAGGATAAAATCTAAATACAAGAAGAAAAAAGAGAAAATTAAAAGTAGAAAAATGCTAAAGAAATTTTGATGGGCCAGCTGCGGTCTCGCAGAGGGAGATGAGTCTGACCATGACGATAAGGCGAAGAGACCGGGTGAAATATTAAGGGGAGTCTGAACCGATAACACGTGAAGTCGACTAGGAAACAACAACCATGACCAAGACATGCTTAAGAATATATGCTTCGTGATCATAAAATGGGGGAAGGTGACAGAAAAACTCTAAGTTGTCAAGTAATAAACTTGGCGAGAATCGAATAATGGTCAAACTGGTTGAAAAAGATCAAATTGGATCGTTCTTAGGCCTTGGAAATCTCGGCTGCGAGCTTTTGAGCAGGAGCCTTGCTGAGTCTCCACAACTGGAAAGCACCGATACAAGAAGTCATAAACCACATGATAGCAAGAATAATTTGCATGACCAAGACGGATCGAGTCTGGGCACATCGGTCAGTACCGAAGGGGTTGAAAGCGCCCCATTTGCAGCTCAAAGGTGATACGTAGTTGAGATTCCAGAACATGGAAATTATGAAACCACAACCAACGGCAGCATCCCACAGGAAAGTAAGACGATGATAGAATGAGAAGCAGTATATGAGCTGGGTGACAATGGCAGAAACTGACACGACCAGCGAAAACACAAATGGAGATGGGGCTTTTTCACCAGATCCAGTGTTGAGCTTGATATAGTAGGCCATTATACCAGTTACACAGCCAGCAAAAAAGACTTGAACTAGACGAATAGCCAGAATGAACAAATTCGCCGTGGCAAGCGACTTCAGTCGGAAAAAATACTGATTAGCTTTAGCCATGATAACTTATTGTGTAGTGAAGTTGGTGAGAACTCAGTAGCTTGTAGATTAGAAAAAATGCTGATATCAACAGCAGTGATCGATAAGAGGAAGTAATAAAGACCCCTGGAGAACTATAAGCAGCTCTCTTTATATAGTCACGACCATGAAGGCCTGCCTCTCCTATTAATTTAGCTGCGTTAGCGGCACCACAGGAACTACACTATGTGCAACCTAATATGGCGTTATCGTCCATGTTTTTCTGCCTGTTTTAATGACAAGGCTGGTAGATGTTGCAGATGTGGGGTGGCTGGCGATGCATTGGAAATAATCACCTGGAGATCCTCAACCCAAGACTTCAAACGACTCACTGAATTCAGCACTGTATTTTTTGTGTATGTGCTACCGATTGTCACCTAGTACTAGTTACGGTTACTAGAGTGGGGACATTAATGCTCTGAGATCCACAAGGACGTCCAACCTCCTTGATTCCCGTCGTATGTGAAAGCACGTCTGTATTAATATCAACTAGACAGCAATAAAGACTACAGATTGAACAAAACCACTGTAAGGGCCAAAATTATAATACTTATTATGTAGCATTTTCACCCAAAACCTTTTACTAACAAGTATGATTTCGGAGATCCAGGGGTCGAAATCTTATAAGGGCCGTGGGTGCCGGATGTTTTTGGTAGACATGGGTAGGTGGGCAGATGAAATAATGCCCGCAAAAAAAACGCGGGTGGCTAAGCTTTGGGGCCTATCAAGGTTACCGCAGATCCGATCTAAAGTGCGAGGCGATGAGGTTGAAAATTATCTCGGGTAGCAGGGGGAACCGGTATGACTAGTGTTTCATTTCAGGCACGGTAATTGCTCATCCAGCTGGTAGAAACACAGAAATCAATAATGTTACACTTGTATGTTGAAATGTGGAGATCGACAACAAGTTCCCGGAGTCACAAATAGTATAAGGCTGGGATGGATCCTGAGAGCACAAGCCAAAAGATCAAAACAAGAAACAATACATTCATTAATCAAATACCAACCTAGGGATTTTTCTAACAAGGCATAAGCCAATGTTCTAATTTACAAGCAGATTCGGTAACTGGCATAACGGCCACTTGTCTCACTTCGCCGGATAATCTTGACCACTTCGCCTCGCTTTAAACCTAAGTATTTCGCCACAGGATCTTCTCGTTGGATTCTAGGCAACTGACTTTCTTTTAACCGGTATCGCTCCAAAAGTTCTTTCTTCTCGGGTTCGCTAAGCTTCAAATGAGTTGGGACTAGTATATGCTTGGTGATGTTAACTACAAGATCGCTTTCCTGGAACGTCTCAATGGTAGCAGGAGCAACACTAGGAATCAGCTTGGACGCACTGGGGGTAATACCCTGCTGATAAATAAACAATGCACTCTGGAAATGCTTGCTAGCAACTAGGATACAGAAATCTCGCATAGTTTTGACTCCAACGCTAGCTTCTTCACAGAAGTTGACCCACATGGGTCCCATATCGGGGAACTTTTCCAGACTTTCGGACGTAGGAATAGCCTGGAAATTCATGGTAGCACGAATCACTGATCCGTCATTTCCACAGTGATGTGCTCTGAACTCGTCAAGACTGATTTCCAGCTCGCCTTGTGAAATGTTATAGCCCTAGACGTCTTGTTAGTTTTGATCTCCTGTCTCTCCAAAACATCACATCAAATGCAATATCTTTTCTACCTAAGCAAAGTTGACCTACTCTATCCTTGACCATCTCTTTGACGGTTCGGTAAACCTTCCACAGCTTGCTAGCTTCCCTGTCGACATCCATGGTGGTGATAGTTGATGTTCAAAAATATAAAAAATTTCAGTTCTCCCAACCGCGACGGGACCATTTGGTTTCGTGCGGCACAGCACAATCAGTCGGCTGAATAACCAGTATCAACTTAAGAAAGATGTCCTTTCCAATCCAGAAAAATGCTAATATATTACTTTGTACATGAAGATTTTTTTACAAGGCAAAAATCTACTGTCTTGACTCGTTTTCCTCTCTAATAATCTTATATTTGATCACCACATCACCGCCGCTTCGCCAATATCGAGTTCGGATTGTTGCTAAAGTCGCATTGCCTGAAAGCTTATTATTTTGGCAGTAAAGTTGGACTTTGATATCTTTTGCATAGCCATTGGACTTGAGCCTGTCTTCCACATAGTGTGCCATTTTGTAGGCTCTCAACATTTGGAAAGCTGTCAGTCGAATATTGGGGCCATTGACTTCTTTATCAGATTCGTCCATGGGCTTAAAAACAAATCCCACTTTGAGAGGTTCCTTGACTGGGAGCTCATTATTTAAAATCACTCTGCCAACCCAGTCTGGAACAACCTTCTCCAATTGATCTACATCGTTGGCAATGGATCCAACTGTTCCTCGATAAATATCAATAGAGCCGCCTGAAGTAGGGGATTGCTCTGATATCATGATTTTTGTGTATGGAGAAAACTGAACGAGAGGAGCATCCAATAGACTTGGAGGATTAAACACTGGCCGCCCAGGTTTCGGGTGTGCAATCACATCTTCAATGTAATGCGCAAGATCAGGATATTCTTTTACTGGAGGAGGTGGTGGAGCAGTATTGGCAGCAGCAGTAGCGGCGGCAGCAGCAGCATTTTCAGATGCCTTTGCAGCCTCCTTTGCGGCCTCCTTTTCTTTTTTATCCTTCTTTTTACCAAAACCTCGTAGCTTTCCCATAAACTTTCCACCCGACTTTTCAGATGGTTCCTGGGCGGGAGCTACCGGTTTCGGTGCCTCTGGTTCCACAATATGATGGACTTCCATTTCTGTTGCCTTCCTGCTATAGTCCGGTCGATTGCCGTTCTCGAGAGAAAACGAAAATTTTTTGAGCTCCGTCTCAGTCAAACTTCGTAGCAGGTTGGTGATGACCCACCGGCCATAGTTTAGACGATGATCCACAGGAAAGCTAGTAGGGTTTCCAGTATCGTAGACAGTCAAATCTTCTTCCTGTATGAGTTCGTCAGCATACACTTCCGAGTCGAAACATGTGTTGCTATCCAAATATACAAATAATTCACCGGTACGGATAGCTACCTGGCACCAGTTCGATGCAGCCGTGAATGTAGTCATTTGATCAGCTAGATCATCAATATCATCATGAACTCCTCTGTCAAATGACTGTAACACTCGTCCAGTGACCAAATCCCATAATTTAATGTCTCCTGCTGTGTCTAATGTCAATGCTCGTCTCCTATCATTGAGCATTCGATGTTTCAATAGACCAATCCGGCCTTCCAAAGTTTCCACAGGGTTTTCATAGCGGGGCTCGACTGTTATGACGCAATCCTCTATAGATGAGCTCAGGTCAATTTTTCTTCCTTGCTTATACTGCTGTTCCAATGCTAGCATTGACACATTAGGCCCCCCAAACAAACTCAAAAATGATGATCTTAACTCAGTTTTTTGAGGATCAGTAGGCTTCAATGGAGGAGATGAGGGAGCAGTATTGGTCGCCGTGGCACCACCATTTGCCCGAGGAGTATTGGAGCCATTGGAGTGGTGATTGCTCTGTGCTCCATTAGGTCTGTTATGACCAGCGTTGATTTCAGCAAGCTTGGTGGTCAGGCTACTCAAACTAGTCAAAGAGCCAATTGTACCCTTTTTGGAAAGAGGATGATCCTCTGAAGGCGTAGGCAGAGTGTTGGTGGCTGAAATAGCTACTGCAATTGGGGCAGTATTGATATTGGGCCACCTGTGAATTCGGGAGTTCGAAGTCGCAGTCCAAACGTAATTATCTGTAGCAGCTACCTTGAAGACTCCTTGGTGCTCGTTACAAATCACAGTGCAGAAACCATCATCGAGATCAGTCTTGGAGGCGCAGTTTCGTAGTTCAGTTTTAGCGACGATTCCACTTCTGTCCGTAGAGTAGAAAACATCCAGATTGTCATTTAGCGAAAAAAGACTCCAAACCGATTCGTTGTGCATGTCAAAGCTATGTAGAAGGCGACCAGCAGTAACAGACCATAATTTGACAGTTGCATCTGAGGAAGCCGATAATAGCCACTTTGAATCCTGAGAAACCAGCAAAGATCTAATCCCGCCGGTATGACCAGCAAATCGCAATGATTCGTGCTGAGGGTCTTTAGGATCCCATAAAGAGATGATACCCTGAGGACCACCAGATGCAATGACTGGAGACGTGGGGTTATTTTTTGAAACAGCCACAGCATAAACGGATTCCATTGGATTTTTGCCTCCATCACCGACGTCGATTGAGAACATCTCACCGCGATTGTCTTTGATGTCCCATGCAATCAGCTTTCGGTCCAAGCCACCAGAAACAATCCACGAATCCTGGTCAACAGTTTGAGTGAGACACTTTACATAATCAGTGTGTCTACCAAGTAAAGTTTGCGCATTGGTACTAGGAGTCCAGAGTTTAACCGTAAGATCTGACGAGCAAGATATCGTGCTTCGAGCATCGCTTGTAAGTATCATATCATTGACCCAATTGGTGTGAATTTGAATTCGTTCCGACGGAGTCGTCTTTCCGTATTTTTCAGAATTGGATTTGTTCTTGATGGAAGAAGGTCGACTAGAAGACTTGATGCCTGCCAATGATAGTGCGGAATCTTGTGAAACGCTCAAATCCATACCATTAAGTTGCCATGTATTAATCAACCCGTCTCTGCCTGCAGAATATAAAACCCCTGAGCCAGAACCCGGTGATGCAGCGGAATTACCGCTATCTACCGCCAAAGCATTGACACCTAAGCTATGTCCCGTATCAGAAGTGTTAGAGGATAGGACATACACTAGCTTTTTGCTAGACTTCCGTGCCATATTGTGGAAGTGGTAAAATGCGGAGGAGAAAGGGAGCGGATTGGAGTTGGGTTGTCGTAGGTTTGGACGTAGGGTTAGCGCACCGCAGTGAGGAGAGAGGAGGGGGGGGACTAGAAAGGCAGGGTAATACTCTCAAAGTGGTAGCGGTAGTGGTGTGTTTTTGGAAAGCATCTTTTGAGGAAGTGGGGGTGGCTTTTTTTCTCCGTGGGAAATGAAAAGATTCAATGTGCCCGGCTGATCAGATTTTCGATTACCCCGAAGAAAGTAGGGAATTCCCAACGTCAAAAAAGCAGATCCCTTGGAAAAAGCAACGAGGATGTACTGGGGAGCGAATGTAAGAGGATAAAAGAAGACGTGTGAGCAGTGAGAGCAGAAGGAACAAGATGGATGAGAGAACAGATGGAAACACGACATAAGTGGGAGGACAAATAGTATTTGAGAAGCATCGAAGAAGAATAGATACAAATCCAAATATAAGGCTATGGGTATGGAAATTAACTATATGCTTTTTTCGTTCTTCGTTATCCAATACGGAGATCGGAGTTTGATTGATTGGGGGATTTAGTACTACTGAGTAGAATGGATGATGGTAGTACCTGGTTGACGTATTAAAATTGCGCAAATAAGAAAGGCATAAGAAAGGAAACGCAAAAACATATAGAGCTGGTTGCTCTCAAAATTCCTTTACACAAAGAGATATTTATTGTATGGAAGAACGTATGCGCGGTCATGGAGTGTGTTTCGTTTGTGGGTTCATCTGCAACCCTAATAGGCTGCTGCTCTTGTCTGTTTTGTGTCACGAGAAACAAGCCTCTCGAGATGAAGAGAGCTTCTGTGTTTACACTTTGTTCAGTGTTCAGTAAGTAACGATCACCAATTTCAAAATTACAACTCTTTTACTGGTCAGATGCTCGTGATATGTGGGGAATGGTCGTTAGCCTAGTGGATCGAGGGCTGGCTGAAGACAACTGGCTTGACAAGGTTAAATACGAGGAAGTTGGTTGTACACCAGCACGAGCTGAACAGGGGTGATTTGGCACAAATAAAATCGCGTAGCCTATCAATTCTAGAAAATAATTCAACATGGAAGAACCAAAAATGGACACTGATAAGGTTTTTTCGGAGGAGTCAAAACCAAGTAGAAGTAGAAGAAAGAATCTCCATAAGGGTATTGTAATGGGCCGAATCAATCTATCAGTCTATGGTAGAGCGGCCGCATGAACAAGAGAGTAAGAATTCATTTAATAAGAAAACATTGTGACAAGCAATAGATCATGTAGATAATATTCAGAATAACTAAATAATCCAATTAAAACTTTTGATAAGAACCGTCAAACATCTTTTCTGTTACAAACAGCAGTAATTAGCAGCCACGCAGTAGTGGGACAAGCCGCGCAAAATTGCTTTTTACAACTGCCATGCCATAACTGCGTCCGGTCCGGTCATTTTTTTCTTTTCCATCATCTTCACTTTATAGTTGTGACCGTCCAGTACAGCTATTTCTAAACAATCTTATTAACACATGAGTGCCATGTCTACTACAGTTATGAGTACATTAGACCATGTTGGGAACAGTATTAGCAGCTACCATGCAAATATGACTGCGTCGTCTGCGTCACCGACTCCAGGCGAACCCGACAATAGCCAAGCACCAGCGGTCCTGGCATTTGCTAATGACAACCAAGGCCCAATGAGTTTGAACAGCAGCCATGACCAGAACAATCACAAAGAATCAACAGATGTCTGCACGACAACCATAGCTACAAATGACCTGAGCGGGAAAAATATCAACCCCGAGAAAAATCCATTTAATGTAGATTCTTCACATAAACCACTCGACTCAGACCTCAAGAATGTTGTCGCGGCTCATGTTCTTGACTCGGAAACTAAGCATTCGCCTGAAATCTTGCTGGCCGAGAAGCCAGGGGCGGTGGTGGTCCAGCACAATAATTCCCCGGACAGGACCGCCCATGTTCAGGAACATTTACAACAGCAACAACAACAAGAACAAAACAAATGGCAGGAGAAAAATCAACTTGGAGAGCTGGTTGTAGAGAATGAAGTGGAGGATCAAGAAATGGTTACCAAGGAGCAAGTGGTTAAGGATGAATTTACTTCGTCCTTCTCAGTAGCTAGGGAGTGTATCCGTGACCTAAAAGAACTTCGAGGGTCTCAGACGGATGCTGAATGGATCACCACCGCTGACAAGATCCAGGCTATAATGACGCAGATGCAGAAACAATGGAGAGAAATGGACAAAACTAGGAAGCTTATGGCCAAAAATAAAGGTAATAATCATTACCATCATGATCATTCAACTTCGGTTAGTGCTGTTGCTGGAACTGCTACGGCCGGTTCTCGCAGAGCAGCCAAGCGAGAATCATCGTTATCCAAATCTGACTCCGATTACAGCAGTTCTGGAGGCAGCTCGAGTCGAAGCTCCCGACGAAGACTTTAAGACACTTACGGAATGTTGATATTATTTGCCTATTTCTTTTGGTCTTCTAGGGCCATTAAAGTTATGGGCCTGGAATTTCTTTCCCACTAGCTTGGCTGGTTTTTGCGTTACAAGCTATTGATAATCCAGTGATAATACTGTATTTAATTCTGGAATGACAAAATTCTCTAAACGCAGGAGAAATGTCTCAGCCCGGACAAGCCTATTTGTAATTTTTTTTCTTATTTATTTATATTTGATGTAATCGAAAGCTCAATTTTATTGAATTAGATCGCCTGTGATTACAAGCTCTGGTTCTTTCTTGAAAAACGCTTGCTATGTAGCCACATCTGTGGCCTGCAATTTGTCGATTAAGCTAACTGTAGTACACAATCCAATTTCAGGCTCAAAACACAAGGGTTTGTTACTCGCGTGACCTAACATTTACTGTTTTCCAAATGTCATCTTCAACAAATGAAATGATTACGACTACAAGCTATTATTTGTGTAGTGCACCATTATTCGCTTTCACCTACCGAGTCTTCAATGGGGTTTCGAGAGTAGATGCCTGCACGCCTTGCATGCAGAAAGCATCGGACGGGGGTTTCTATAACAGGTAAAATGGGACAGGTACATTTCAGCAGGAACGCTACATAATAATATCGTTCTATTTTTCTATCTAGCGAGAACAATATAATCCAGCTAACATGTTTGCGCTACTAGCTGTAAACTATAAAATTTTCAAAAGTTGTTTACTGTCAGTTGTCTCCTCTGTGTTAGCTTTGCAGTTACGGTATATTTTCATCAGCGGGAGATTGCAGCTGTATTTATCTGAATTTATCGGTGTGGGCTGTTGGGCTGAAAGGGCCGAAAGTCTAAAAGAGGAGAGGGGTTCAGCGGAGTTTAGGTGTTGCAAAGCGCTCCCTCTATATGTTATGCCATGAATAGCCCAATTGAGATGTGGCACTATGAGAAAGCTTGAAAATCGACCATCAAACCTTTCAAATATTGGTGGGTAATAAACTGATACGAGCACTTTCAATAAAGAAGAGTACCGATTCGGAACTGAGGATCCAGATCTTACTCCAGATCGACCACTGAGACTATTCATTCGCTTCCTGTTTGGAAACTCATTTAAAATGCCCATTTAGCCATCATCGCCGCACGGCTTGTGGTATATGCAATTGGATAATCTATGGTGAGGAAAAGCAGCTTTAGGAGCTCAGGAACACCAGTAATATGTCACTAAATGAGTGTCTTTCGAAACATTATATCACTATGTCCAATATGGCTTCAAATATCGAATTTCTGTTATAAAATTGCTTGTAAATCCTAATAACAATGTTCGTAAGTTCAACTTTCTCGGGGTCCGGGTTTGCCAGGGCGACTCGACAGTCGGAGTTGCTGGTGACCGGAAAAAAGCTGGACTACAGGCATAAGACTGCTATATTAATAACTAAATATACAATAGTATACTCATAGCTGTTACATTAAGCGGAAATAGGGTGTATTCTATTGATTTGATATATGCGAAATGTAAAGTTGATAAGAATTGAGCCTGAAATATACAGTAACAGCATAGGATGGCGGAGTACTTTTTATTGTCAGGAACGCCTAGTATGATAATCACCCATGGCTGAAGCCAAGCTAGACAGGCGGGGCTCATCGAGAGCTAACGGAGCCAATACTCGGAATCTTGCGGCATGCCGATAGTACGCCAGAACCCTCAAAGGCGATATCATACGTCATGATATTTTTAGTCGCCTATATACTTATTTGTGAAAAGTCTTAAAAGTTTTAGCAGTTTCAGTGGAGCCGATCCTGTGCCAGAAGGTCGCCACGAGATTTTCACCCCATGTTACCCCCGAGTATTGCGCCTTGGTGTGTTTAAAAATCCCAACTCCAAAGCAAAACAATTAGTTTTCCCGTACACCATTCCCTCTGATATTTTTTGGCTGGAACTTGAAAGATGGAGGGCAAAGAAATTAGGATATACAGTCTGTTGGCTATTGATACAGCCTTCTTTTTCTTGGAGATTATTGCTGGTATGTACTATATTGCTACGTCTTAGTTCTATTTGCTCTAAGTTTGTCTCCATGTTTATGATGGTGCAGTTTAACTCTGGATTCTCCAAAAGACTTCACAAGCAGCTAGCTAACAAAACTTACAGGTTATGCAGTCCACTCACTAGCTCTTGTAGCGGACTCGTTCCACATGGTAAGTTGCGAGCGGACATGACTTTCTTCATTCCTTCAGTATGTTTATTATTGTCTGCTAACCATCCTGGCAATAGCTCAATGATGTTTTCTCCCTGATCGTGGCCCTTTGGGCCGTCAAGGTGGCCAAGTCTCGAGGTGTCGACTCACAATTTACTTACGGTTGGCAACGAGCAGAAATCTTGGGTGCTTTGGTTAACGGAGTATTCTTGGTAGCTTTATGTTTAAGCATTTTTCTCGAAGCCATTCAAAGATTCGTCGAGCCTCAAGTCGTGACCAACCCTAAGCTCATTCTTGTTGTCGGTTGTTTGGGTCTGACTAGTAACCTTGTAGGTTTAGTGCTGTTCCATGAGCACGGCCATAGTCACGGACACAGTCACTCATCGGGCTTGGAGGATGAAGAGCACGGACACAACCACGACCACAACCATAGTCACACTGATGTCGCAACACTGACTAGCGAGCAAACACCATTATTAACTGCCCCGAGTGTGCAATATGTAAATGACAGTTTGGCAGATGGTAGTGACACCACCACTGCGGATACCGAGCATGCCACTCATTATCATAGCCAACCGAAGATAAAAGCTGGAAAGAGCAAGAGTTTGAATATGGAAGGAGTATTTCTGCATGTACTTGGAGATGCACTGGGAAATATTGGTGTTATTGCTACTGCTCTGTTCATCTGGCTGACAGACTACGAATGGCGATTTTACATGGATCCAGTGATCTCCTTGGTAATCACTGTGATCATCTTCAGTTCGGCCTTGCCTTTATGTAAGCGGGCTGGTAGCATTTTGCTCCAAGCAGCCCCTGCAAGCATCAATGCAGAGGAGGCAAAGCAGGACATCATGAGTCTCAACGGAGTAGTTGAGATCCATGATTTCCATATTTGGATTCTCAAGGAAGACATGTACATTGCAACACTCCATGTCTCGGTTTGTGTTGATGAAGATGAATTCATGAATCTTATTCCCAAGGTTCAGAAATGCCTGCGCGAACACGGGGTACATTCCATAACCGTCCAGCCAGAGTTTTTGTCGCACGATCAGCACTCGGCAACTAATTCGGAACGACACTTATCTCGCCAGAGCAGTTTCAACAAGCAATGCCTTTTACAAGGCAATACCTCTTCGGGAGGACTTGCTTCGTGAACGACACCGAGTTTTACCCGTTTTATTAGTATGTACTCATAAGATCTCATTAATTGCGATTAACTTTATAGTCAATCTTATAATTCCTAGTGGGTTTTCTCTATTTGCTTCTGTTTACTTTCATTAAACCCTCACTTCCAAGTTCAATTCCAATACCAATTCTAATACCATTGCCAACTCCCAGATCGACTCAATGTCAATTATGCTCGGTTTTTTAGCTTTCCTATGACTAGCTGGCCGCGGTACAGTACACAGAACCGTTGGCCACTTAGTCGTGCCCCTTTTCATTCCTATTTCCCTATTTGAGCCGATGGCCTAATTAGAGCATATTGCGTCCCGATTCGGACTGGTGTATGCATATTCCGGGAGTGTGGGTGGGCAATGATTTGCAAAATTGGTGCGCCGCGATACCGAACTGAACGTGTTTGCAGCTCCACACATACTGCTGGTCTTGAATTTTATATAAGTCCAGTGGTCCCTGCTTCTGGAAAGTTAACTGGTGGACCCGGCTCGAAAGTTGACCCTTTAACTTTGCCATTTCTTAGTACTTTACACCATGTTGTTTAGAAGGAGGAGCGAATCTCGTACGTTGGTGTATGCCATCATGGCGGTGTTTGTACTTCTCAGTATCAAAATTGTCCAGGTCTCGCGCTCCTACTCAGCTGTCTATAGCAAGTCTGATACGAGCATCATACTAGGCTCTAACACCACGAGCGAAAGCATTAAATCATTGTCGGATAGTCTGGAAACTGCCGATTTTTCACATGATCATGGAAATCATCACACTATTTTTGATTTCACCCCTAAATTATATGATAACTCCGTTGCTGTGCCGTGGTCTGTCTCTTATTCACCACTTCAGAGCTCTGGATCTTGCAAGCCTTTAGAGGCTATAAAAGCTGATTTCGACGAGATGGTTGAAATCGGTTTTTCTCGAGTCAGGCTTCCTTCTTCGGATTGTGCTGTGCTTGATGCTCTCAAAGCAACTCCTCAGCTTAAAGCAATTCTCGGAATTTATATCGACGGTGACTCTCACATGGCTCATTCTGCAGAAGTCGCATACGAGAATGATCACAAATACAAGGACTCTAAAGTTGTTGGATTTCTTAAAGCAATTTATGTGCAACTTAAGGAACTCATAGATTCTGGACTCGACATTGACAGCCAGATCGACATGCTCGTGGTAGGATGTGAAGCCGGTCTGTACAACCAGGTTTATTCCAGATTCGAATTGGTGAAGATGCTGAAATTTGTGCGATTATCTTTGCCAAATTATCGAGGCTTTATTTCGACCGCCGAACCAGTCGAATCTTACATTTCTGCCACTCGCTTCAATGCTGCATCGGCGCAAGATTATTATGACTACGAGGATAATGAGGACCTGTGTACTGCAGTTGACTCGATCGGTTTGATATCCCAACCTTATTTCAATTCGGCTATGGAGGCCGCAAACTCGGCTGCACTTGTGCAAAGGGATGTCCGATTTGCAAAGTACATTTGCTCAGAGAAATTCATTGGCTCGGCGCATCGAGACCAAGGAGATGATGATATAGTCGCTGAAATGCATTCTTCTCAAGAGCGACGAAAATCTTCTTCTGCTGCGATACCCATCACTGTTCTTGAGGCCGGATGGCCCTCTTCGGGAGTTGCCAATGGAAATGCCGTGGCTTCTCAAGAGGAACAACTTGCTGCCGTTGAAGAGCTCATTATGGCTCGTGATTTGGAAACCAATAAGTTCATCACTGTCAATATTCATAGTTATCACAACGAATATTGGAGAGATTCCGGGTCTTTGGATGTCGAGTCTTCTTTTGGCATTTCTCATCTGTATCAGCACTAATTTTTTTACTCTGTCCACCAATTCCGCATACTTTTGCATAATCTTATAATCCTAGCAACTCTATTTGACAAAATTTGCTTTCCCTGTGTAATATTAATTATTATTGATTGCCATTGCCTCACCTAAATGTCTATGATGTTTGTTTTTCTCTAAGCCTACTTCAATATATCGGGTTTAACTTTAGAGTTTGGACTTCATGACACTGCAGTACCGTGCATAATTCACTGCTACCGTGTACTGTAAGTAATAGAGAAAGAAATTATCAGCTCAGGTTGATACTAGCCGATTAACAATAGATCGATTGTGTTCAAATTAATAAAATATTTGGTGACGAGACCTCTACAAAGCTCTCGATTTCTCTACATAATGACGCAGTCGTTCTCTTTTTTCTTGGACTCAGTCACGGCAGAGACTTTTTTCGATCGATCTAATCGTTCTATTGCGCGCTTGTCTCCTCCTTCAGCTGCCTTTCTGTACCAATTTGTGCTCTGAAGTATATCACGCTCTACGCCAATACCATTTTCCATGAAGTACCCGACAGCAAATTGAGCTTTGGCTAGACCTCTTTGAGCAGCCCGGATAGCCCATTCATAAGCTTCCTCTTCGTTTCGTGGAAGTACTGGCTCCGCACCTACCATATACCATGCGCACATAGCCAACATGGCCTTGGGATCACCACCTAGAGCAGCAATGGTGTAGTAATGAATAGATAATGCAGCATCCTGAGGACAGCCCAATTTTCCATACTCATAAGCCTGTCCAACAATGGTAGCAGCAGGAATGTAGTTGAGTTCAGCACTCTTGACATAGAGCTGAGCTGCATACTGGTGATCACTGAAGACAATGTCTTTGTAGCCGGCTTCATAGATTTTCGCCAGTTCGTAAGGGGCTTGCGGGTAGACTTCATTAGCTGACTCGGCTGCTCTTGTGAGCCATTTTATTCCCTCCTGTTGAACCTTGGAATTTCGGGCGAAACCCATTTTTCCATAGAAACATGCCAATCCCAAACGCAGCATAGCACCCGGTTGGTTTCTAGATGCAGCAGTTCTTAAAAACTGTGCTGCTCTGCTAACGTCCTTAGCAGTTCCCCATCCTTCTTCGAGACACAGTGCGGCTCGATATGCCGCTTCGCCATGTCCGTGCTTGGCAGCTAACTGAAACATTGCAAATGATTCCTTCAAATCGGGTTTACCGAGGGCGCCTGAGGCGTAAGCATCGCCGAGAAGATACTGGGCATCGGCATATCCCTTATCGGCAAGTTTTCTCAAATTGACAATCGCTTCTTTTAGCAATTCGGCTTTGATTTTCTTCTCCTGCTCAGAAATATTGTCGGCACCAGGAAGCTTATCAGCAAGATGGCTTTTTTTGGACGGAGAAGTCGTTCTAGAAGGCGGCAATGATGAAGATGAGGTTGAGACCGTATCGGAATGCACAGAATTTGAGTTCCAATCTCCCTTGGTAGGGGATTTTGGCACTGCAGTTCCAGAGAGCAAAGCGGTTTGAAGCATGTACTGGGCAAACTGGAACTGAATGACCGGATCGTGACTTTTCTTCGCATTTTTTCTGTAGAGCTCAATTGTTTGAATTCTAGGCATCAATGAGCCTTTTATGTCATCGCCAAAATGAGGGGTCAAATAGGATTGGTTGAGATCAAACATAGAAGCCGAAGCATACTGAGAAGCGGTTTCATTAAGATAGAAAGACGCCATTGAAGCATGGCGAGAATGGTTGACAGGACCAAATGTGGGAGTTCCCGAATTAGGAGTATGATCGCTATAGTTTCCATTGAAATCAAAAGAGCTGAAAGAAGATCGTGAACTCATTGGTCTCAAAGGGGTCCGGCTTCTAATCGGTCTATTAGACAGACCCTGACCAGATGAAGGCCTTCCAAGGCTCTGCGCGGATGAAGGACGGAATCCAGGTGATTGAGCAGCAGCTAGCATACTGTTTATAGAATGCTGCGAGTGACGATTTGAATGATGATGGTTGGTTTTCGCGACAGTGGGAGCGAGTGGGGGAGTATTTGAAAGATGAGGAACTGGCGACGTGCGAGCCGAATGCGAAAGCGGTAAAGATAAAGAAGACCCCGGATGCTGCGGTAATACAGCAGGGGAAACAGGCGTGATCAATGTCGGTTGGCCAGAATTTTCGGTTTCTGCTGTTGGTGGACCATCAAGGGATGAACCACCAGGATTGGGACCCTCATTATTAGTAGTGGAGGGAGGATGAGGAGAGCATTCACGACCGGAGATGGTTTTGGCAGGAGAGCTAGGAGCTGTAGCGGTGTCAGCAACACTCAGATTTTCAAAATTACCATTAAGTTGATACTGAAGAGGAGTTTGGATCGGGACTGATGATGTTGAATCCATGCTAGAATTGGCTTCACTAGACGAACCATTGGTGAGGTCGACAACATTTGAACTGTCTATGGAAGAATCTTGATCTCCCGAGATGTCGACATTCCCATGGTAATGTATGGTAGTCTCGTTAGAAATGAACGACGCCTCTGATGATTCGTCCCCGCTCATAGCTATCTGGTTGGTTTCTGTGTTCCCGTAGGTGATATCGATGCGAATACGTGGTGCAACAGAGGGCTGACGGTTGGTGGGTGTTCAGGTTTTTGCGACTATGTGGTGCGTGTTTGCGTTGGGCGGATGTGTATTTGTTTGTTTCAGAGGGGTTTTCTATTATGGGCGGGCGGGAACCAAAGCCAACCGACACAACCACAGCCGAATTTATTAATAGAAAGGGTGAGTGAGTTTTGGCAGCG